>JAOVYX010019307.1:0-18692 GCA_035668315.1 Drosera spatulata | reverse complement strand
TTGGGTTTGCAACCCAAACTCACTGCGTCTCTCGCGTGTAATTCGGTTTATTAAACCCTCACTTACACGCCAAAGGTACCCCTGCAGAGGGCAGCCTTTCCTCAATCAGCCAATGCCCTGGCCTGCGACTTATTGTCATTGCGCACTCAAAGAGAACCACACTTGTCCTCTTAATATTTGACTCAGTCATGTCTACTTGAATACTCTTAGAGTCAATGAACTCGATCCCAAAGGACCCACAAAACAACCTCATCGACAACAACGGACTTGTTCGGTTAACTTTGCTCGTTATTACATTAGTTGTATTGTTCCTCAAATCTCGATTCTTTGCTCAATACAACATATAACACATATTTCAGAGTAAAGATAACATAAGAAGATTGTACATAGTTCACATACAACGCATTTAACATTTCAATCACGTTCTAACCTAAACCCTAGGAAAAACCAATCCCAAAACCCCACAACACATGTCATACATATAAAGCAACCATTCCCGATCACCATCCTAATGTCAAGGTTATTTAAGCAACCCGAACCTCCCATAGTGTATTTAGTACTATTAGTGCATGAATCCCGTGATTAAGATCAATTCAACATTTCACCACACCAAACACGCACACATATAACGAAAGTTCATCCATGACATTTAGAGATCATAATGAGCAATATTTTACGTCCGCATGTTCCCATGCATAAATGCTATTGAAACCCTAGTTTCGTTATCGTATAAATTCCATAATTTCCTCATATTGCACATTAAGCATTCACATATTCAAAGTAGTATGTCCATGACCCCTTTTAATCATTATTAACATTAGATGGTGTCTTCTAACCCAATGCATGCATCAATGCATAAAATATCGAAACCCTAGTTCCGTTATTGTCTTAACGCATCTTATTAAGCAAATAAGCATATCATTGCCCTCCCGTCGATACCCTCTACATCATAATCATCACAACACATCATATTGATGAAATAATAAGCATGATTTGGATCGAGAGGGAATAGGTCATCTTTGAAGCGTGTTTAACCCTAGTTTTACTTAGGGTTAAAGAATCCCTTAGAAACCCTAGGACCTTTGACACCCGAAATCATCATCCCGCTGCCCTGCCTTCTTCACCGTCTTGTTCCCGCTGCCGTCACCGCCGGTGACCAGAATGTGGCCGGAATACGGCCGGAATATCGTCGGAAATGCTTTGTTAAGCCGTTTTAAAGCTCGTTTTCATAGCACCTTCGACACCCATTACACCCGAAGTCATCAAAACACATCGTCTCCCTCTGCCACACGTTTTCACCTCTGTCGGTGGCCGGAAGTTGGCCGAAAGTTGGCCGAAAAAGCTCGTTAAGGCACTTTAACGCTCATTTACGTCCAAATCTTGAAACCAAAGGCACCCAAGCCTCACCCCATTCATCATCCACCTGTTACCACCCCTCTGGACATGTTGGTGGCCGGAAAACATTGCCGGAATCTCTAATTTCGCCGGAAAGTTATTATTTCATGGTTTTCTCAGTTTATGCATAACATCCTTGCGCATGGCCATGCTAATCTTCTCTGCATCGTTCCAGCCTATCAAACCATCCTTGATGATCGTCGGAAAGGTGGCAGCGATGTCCAAGGTGGTGACTACGTGTGGATGACGAGGTGAGCAAGAAAGAAAAAAAAAAACCCGCGCGCGCTGTTCCCTCTTCGTTTGCATGGTGGCTGTCCTCAAGCTCGGGTGTTTGTCAACTTCCTCACACGACAACGACCATGGCGATGAGCATCTCGTGGTTGCCGGATGATGGTGGCACGTTGGCGGAGCAAGGTGGCGCGCACGAAGGAACAAGGCGGCGCGCGAAGAATGGCATAGCTTCAGCTTCTTTCTCTCTTTTTTTTTCCTTGCTTGGCTGCGCGAATTCCCGGCCCTTTGATGATGATGAGGTGCGTTTGGTGTGGTGCTAGTGGCCGTGGGTGGAGTTGGTGGAGCGGTTGGTGCGGGGTGACGAAGGCCGGTGCGCGTTGGCTGGAAGGAAAATGGGAAACAAAGAAGAGCAAAGAAATGGAGGGAAAGAAATTTAAAACATTTGGTCCCTCGTTATATTTTCGTCAGTCTATTTTTATCTCAATTTCATAATAATAATCTTCCGTTAATTAATTCGTGTCGATTTGATCGTATCAAAAACGTTAATATCGTATTCCTTTCAGCGATATAACTTTCTGAGACTAAAAATCGTTACGTTATAGCATTATAACGTTGATTCGTTCGTTATAAATAAACATACGATCATAACGTCTTCCAATAATTAATCGTTGTCGATTTAATTATCTCAAATATTTTATAATAATATTTCGTTCAATGATTTCAAATTTTCAAGCTCAAACCTGTGTCTCAAATGTATAATAACTTTAACGATGTAACGTTCATCGTTCATCGTTCTTAAATTTTATTTATACGTTCATTGCATACGCTTCATACGTATATTTTTAATCCAAAATATATTTTTAAATTCGACAAATTTTTGGGTTATTACAGAATTATTATATGAGTATTGGGAACATTTTAAACGTCTTGTTTCAAGTTATCCCAATCATCAATTTTCTGAAAACCTTTTGATTCGATATTTTTATCAAGGTCTTACTACAGCAGACCTTGTTCTGATTGATGTAGCATGTGGGGGTGATCTTCAAGATAAATAACCAATTCAGGCGGCTCTTTCGGCGACGAGGCGATCCTCGCCCGATATCAACATAATGGTGTTGCGATGGTGAAAGGAAAATCAAAGAAGGGTTCAAGAAGATTTTGAAGGGGGTTTTGGAATTAGGGTTGGATGGAAAACCTAAAGCGCCTGTGGAATCGAAGATGAAGAGTGTTGTAGATGCTGAGAAAAAGCATATGACGCAATTAACTGATAAAATAGATGCAAAACAGACTAATCAAGGAGTGAATGAGATTACGAAGGCATTCAAGGGTGAGGAATATGGGAGTAAACCTGGTATGGAGACTGGGAATAAAGGGGGTAAACTAAAAGCCAGTTGGGAGCTGTTAATTTGTGCCCTAGAAAGTTGAAAGCAAAGTATCTCATGGGCAGATGTAGTGGAAAAGGATGATACTCTCTAAGTAGTGTGCTTAGGTGGGAAGGGGCGTGGTAGTGTCGCTATGCAGTCCTATGTAGTGGTTGTGAAGGCTGGGTCTAAGGAAGGAACTCGAAAGGAGGCTAGGAACAGGAGCTCTGAAAATGGTTTACAGCTAGAGTATGTTGATTTGGGCGATGAGAACATTCAACTGACTTGGGATAATGTGAAGAGCAAAAGGGATTACTGGAAATATGCCCTTATTGGTTATGTTGTCGGTGGTTCGGTCCCGTATGGAGGAATGATCAGTTTTATAAATGCCTAATGGAGTAGGATAGCAAGGCCTGAGGTCTTACTTCATGATCGTGGATACTTTATCTTCAGATTTGCAGATATGGATGATCTTCAATGGGTAAAGAACAATAGTTGGTTCATGAACTCAAGGCCTCTAATCTTGAAAGAATGGTTCCCTAACTTTTGTTTTGATGAAGTTCCCATGGACATGATCCCTACATGGATCCATTTACCAGATTTAGACCTATAGTTCTAGGGTAAAAAATCCTTGGAGAAGATTGTGAGTAGGATTGGGAAGCCTATACGTACTGATCAAGAAACACCGATTAAAGGAAAGATTTCCTTCCCTCGAATTCTTTTTGAGGTAAATGTAAAGAAGGAACCTATGGAGCTGGTCAAATCTGTAGTCCTGAAGAGGTTTTAATGCAGCAAGAAGTAGTGTATGGATGGATGCCTGTGAGATGTGCTAAATGTCATAAGTGGGGTCATAAAAGAGCTGAATGTTTTTCTAAACCTCAAACAATGAAGGTATGGAGACCGAAGGCAACTTTGCTGGGGAAGACTGAGGATGTCATTCAGGTACCCTCTAAGCCATAAAAAGGAAGCCCTCAAGGAAGGTATGGAGATATCATTGGCTAGAAAAGTTGAGGAACAGAAGAGTTTTGGAAGGGAAGGAGAATGGACCATTGTGAAAAGGAAGAATACAGTTCAGTTAACTAATTTAGATCCTCAAGCCTCGTCTATACTGATTAAGGCAGTGGAATGTAAATGAGCAGCTAGTGAGAATAATTTCCTCTCCTTGAAGGGAGAGAGCTAGGTTGATGATGATTGGAGTATGGAATGTTAAGGGAATAAATAAGCTTGAAAAGCATAATGCTCTCAAGCTTTTTATTAGTAGAAATAAGTTTGGTTTCATGGGTGTGCTAGAAACTAGAGTCAAACTTAGTCATTTCAATAAGATTTCTTCCAGCTGTTTTAGGCAATGTGGAGTCATAAATAACTACCAGTTTGCTTATAATGGTAGAATATGGGCAGTATGGGATAAGGGGAGGTTTGATGTGAAGCATGTGGATGGAAGTGCCCAGGTTTTGCACGTGGAAGTTACTGAGATTCATGATAAGTTCTCTGCTATGGTTTCTGCTATGTATGGTGCAAATAACAGGTGTCAAAGGAAACACTTGTGGAGTAGTCTCACGAACATTGGCTCAGAAAATAACTAAGCCATGTTTGGTGATGGGGGATTTTAATGCCTATATAAAGGAGGATGAAAAGATTGGGCATGAAGGAGTCCATGTTGAGCCATGTGAGGATATGAAGAGCTGCTTTCTAGATTGTGAATTAGAAGATATCCCTGTTATTGACTGCTACCATACATGGTGTAATAATCAGAATCAGAGCAACTGGATGCGTATCAATTTAGATAGAGTGATGGGGAATTTAGGTTGGTTTGACCTATACAAGTCCGTGGCCAGGTTTCTAGAACCTGGTATATTTGATCATAGTCCAGTAATTGTGCGACTCCTACAAATCCAGTCAATGTAAATATCATTTAGATTTGTAAATGCCTAGACTAAACATCATGAATTCATACTGTTGGTAGAGAAGGAATGGAAAATACGTGTGATAGGAAGCCGTTTATACCAGGTGAATCAGAAGCTTAAGATGCTAAGGCATAAGCTTAGAAAGCTACATCAAAGGTATTATTTGGGCATATCTGATAGAGTGAAGGCTGTGGGATTGCTTTTAGCTCAAAAGCAGGACATACTCAGAAACATATACACTGATAAAGATAGGTATCAGATGTTGTTGGCCATAGAGGAGTATAAAAAGCTACTGGCTACCGAAAAAATGGTATCCAAACAATTAGCAAAGGAGAAATGGGTTAAATCCATGGACAAATGCACATAGTATTTCTTCAATGTGATTAAAGAGAAGAACAGAAGGAACACGATTGTAGGTATTCATGATGAATAGTTAAATGTCTTCATTGATAAATCCCTCATCCATAAAGAATTTGTTAAATTCTTTTCTCAGTTGCTTGGGAAACAGGATGGGCAATACCTTCCAATTCAGCTTGATACTCTGAACCAAGGAAGTCTTATTAAGGAGGAACAATTTCACATGTTGCAACAAGATTTCAATGAAGCTGAGGTGTTTGAAGCCCTTCATGGAATTGATTACACAAAAGCACCAGGTATTGATGGTTACTTTTCACATTTTTTCAAAGCTGCATGGAAAATAATTGGACATGATGTTACAAAAGCTATAATGGCTTTTTTCCACTCTGGTTTGATGCTATCTGAAATCAACGCTATTGTAGTTCATTTGATAGCAAAGGGTAGCAACCCTACAACTCTAGCAAATTTCAGACCTATATCATGTTGTACTTTTTTGTACGAGATATTGTCCAAGATGTTGTGTAAAAGGTTGATCTGGCATTCTTTCATGATGTCAATCTTACTATAGAGTTTCTCAAATCTGGCATAGACCAAAACTTGCAAGATCTAATAATGCAAGCACAACAAAGCTACTCAGAAGTAAGGGAAGGTCCCATGCATAGTCGAGACAGGAACTAGCAGCTTAGTGTTATACAAGAATGGAGATCGAGGACATTGAAGCCAATTTGAGGAAGCTGCAGATTGAACAAATTGTCACTACCTCGACAGCCCTCAAGATCAGGCCAACGGTGAAAAAACAGCAGGCAAGACACAAGAAACAACAACAACATTAGTTCCACTCTCCACTGCGATTGTGGAATTGGGAAGTCTGCAGATGGACCAACCCTCGACAGCATCAGAAGTCTGGGCTACCACAACTACCACCACAAAAGCAAAAGAAGTTCCCGCATCTCCAACAGCTGATAAGACCGCTATAGAAGTAGCCTTGCAGACTCTCTTATCCCTTGAGACAATGGTCACAAGGCACAGGGCGAAAACAAGAGAACTGCTAGAGAAACCCCAGAAAGAAGCCATGCTACAAGAGTTCATTCGGAAGCATAAACTTCCAATGAAAGGGAAGAGAAAGACAGCTCTGTAGAGGCCCAAATTGATCCCCTCTGGACCTACCATAAGGTACATGATCAACCCCAATGGAAGCAAAACTGAGTTGGGAATCATTGATGGACTGTCAAAGGAAGAAATTGAGCAGCTGGCCTTGATGCAAAGGAGGGAAGCTGCAAAAAAGAAGAGACCAGTAGAGCCATACATCCTATTCAGTGGAACCTTAGAAATCAAGGACTCTACATATAAAACAACACGAAATAGATAGGCCCAGCTGTAAGCAGTAGAGTTCGTTCACACTCCTGAGGTCGAGACAGAACTAAAGCAGCTTGTTGATAAACATATAAGGGCAGAATCCCTCGACATCTACAACTATCTGTCAAGACCAATAATTGACAGACCACCATCATCAGGAGACGATAACAACAAGGATCATAACAACGGGCCACAAGATGCAAACGACATTGTAGATGAGGATGAAATCATTGACGAGGTAGCAAAGGAAAGTGCCGATCAGGAAGCCCAACAACCTCAAATCCAGTACAATGAAACGGAAAAACCAACAGACGAGTCAGAAACAAGAGAGGAAGCTCTAAAACTCCTATCTGAAGTAAAAGTTGCAGACATCCCTCTCCTGACATCTACAGATGAGCAACCCACAATAAATGCAGTCGATGTTGAACATGTAACCGTAGTAGATGAAGCTCAGAAGTCTACAATAGATAAAGTTCCTCACAACGAAGATCACGATAAGGATCAACAGAAAGACGATAAGGATCAACCATCGCACCAATCAGAAGACATTGTCATAATAGATGATGAAGTATCCCAAGTGTCTTTTGAGGCAAAGAAAACGCAATAGACACCAAAAATTTCATTTGGAAGAATGATAATGCAAGAGCTTAATAGACAGCTTCTTGAAGATGCTCCCATCTCTAAGGGCGCTGAGCACGATGCAAGAGTTCCCAATTCACTCCTGTCTCATCTTTTGGTCTGCAACCAGAATCCAGGCTGAGATAGCAAAGGAAACTACAGCCCAACACAGCAGAAGCGTTGAAATTAAAGCTCTGAAGCAAGCCATCGAGGCTCTTACTGTCGTCCTTAATATTCAACCTCTTCCTAAGTCTGATGGCAATAAAAAAGGGGGAGAAGGAAGTAACACAGAAGGATGCTGATGCCGTCAAGAAGGACTGAAAAAGGAAGAGAACTGAAGATGCTACCAAGGGGAAGAAGTTCACACGCGAAGAAAACCCTATAAGAAACCCTCAAGATCTCAGTAGGAGTCTTCAAGCAGTAAAGACAAGAAAGAAAGGAAGAGGTCTAGGTCCAGAGAACATCACTATCATAAGGACAGATTTCCAAGTCGTGAGCGCACACAAGGTAAAACTTAAGTTGTGAGTTAAGTTACCTTGCAGTTTTAAAACTTAAGTTTTGTAATCATCAATTTAAGGGGAAATTGTTAGGAATGTGCAATCCCTCCAGATGTATAAAAATTGATGAACAAAACTTTAGAGTAGGACATGCTTATGGTTAGTTGCTTAGGTTGAGAACTATGTTAGTGAGTTGCAGTCTAGAGAAGCATGCAGTAGAGCAACAGATCACATTTGGAGGGTTAATGTGGAACCTAAATACAGGCTACTGCAAAGGGTTTTAGATAAGTAATTGGGATAAACATGAACAGCAAAAAACAACAGATGCTTCATGATATAGGATCCAAATCTCAGGATCAAGGACAAGTCAAAAATTCAGCCGGCTGGGTGCAGCAGAGCTGGGTTGCAACAGAGGATGAAGCGCAATAAACTAGGTACAACAGAGCTGATGGTTGATTGGATAAGAATCAGAGAAATGATCATATTGAAGGTTTAAGGTTTAAAACTCAGTACGATGTTGAAGATTATTGTGAAGAGGCCAGTCAACATCACTAAGGATTCGCACAGGGAACAAACAAGCAGCTGTCAACATCAAAACAATACAGTCATGTGTTCTAATTCCCTGAGCCCTATAAAAGAGGATTGATGAAGCTCAGAGAAGGTTGACGACGATTGTGAGATTCATTGGCAAGCAAAAACTCTCTCAAAGTGATTGGCTATCGTTATCAGAGCTGCTGTGAATGAAGATCAAAGAAAGAAAGTTCACTAGTTTGCATCAAGAACAACATCTGCAGCAGAGTTTTTAGAAGAAGATCTGTATAACGATTTAGGTTCTTTTCTTAACAAGTAGTTTACTTGTGAGTGGTTTCTTTGTAAGTCACAAATAAAGAGATAGTGAACTTCATCTTGTCTTGGTCATACTAGCCACCAATGGAAGACTAGACTAAACCTTCCTTTATCGTTTGACAATGACTATCTGAATCAGTATAAATTATTATGTCCTCTATTGTATTTCATTATATATATTAGAACTACTATATCACAACCTTTGGCACAAAGGAAACAACTTCAAAGAACTCAAGTCTCGACTGTAGATTGTTTTTCATCAATCTGCAGAAGCAAAAGTGCATTCAAGTCAGGACCAGACTACACTAAACTGCAAGAAATTTATAAATAACCTATTCACTCCCGTTCTAGACTATTTATTATAAACTTTGTGATTTACATGATCATTATTTATTCGATATTATGCTTCACTTATTCCCTTTAAATTTAATAATTTTAATCTAAGGATAAAAAAAAATCCCTTGCATACTTCATGCAACATTATCTTCATAGTACAACTTCCTTTTCGACTTCGTATGCGGCTTCTCCGTCTCAAATCAAAGCCCCTTACACCGGTGGATCATCACAACATCAGACCTTTGAATCCTTCTAATTTTTTTTTTTATGAACAGGTTCCTTCTTCGTCTACTGTTCGAAACTCGGCTTCCACGGCATCAAACAAGACCGGCCACATGTGGAAAGCCAGAGAGGGACCCCATTCATAATCTAACGATCCCCTTGTTTAGTGATTGACCGCGGCATCGTTCTTCTTCGATTCGGATCTACCACCATCTAAAGCGGCTCTCCGGATCAATATTTCAGATTTTAGATCACAAGGGTTCCCTTGTTCAATGCGCTTTCCAGTTCTTCTTGGCCTTGAAATTTCAGATGTCAGATTGAACCATAAGAATGATCCGAGGTGTGTTGAAGGTTGAAGGGTGCTATGTGAGGGATTGATATAATTACATAATTACATCAAATTGTTTTAACTAAATTTAAGGGGAGGAGCATAAAATATCAAATAAAAATTGGATTTTCATAACCAACAAAATCTAACGATATGGAGTCCCAAACAAAAATCGCTTGCTTCGATACCAATGTTGGAACAACATATGTATCAACAATCTATAGAACGAAATTCAAATACTCACATTAATTAGGTAATTACGAACTTCAAACGAAATCTTTAATGTCATCGATATCGTCTCACGAACGGATCTCGTTTGATGACATGCGTCAAAGTATATGCCAACAACACGTACGAATTCCACATCTTAAATTCTACGGATAAACCAACGAGTAGAGAAAACTCGATAACTTTATGTGAATATGTGTTATTGATGTATGTAATAGGCCAACCCTATGGCCCATATTTATAGAGTTAAAAAATATGAAAGATAAGATATTTTCTTGTAAGGACCCGAAAAAATCCGTAAAATTTCGTTTCACAATAATTAACGTGAATAGTAAATTATCGTGTTATAATTTATTTTACGAGATTAAAAGACTTGTTTGACTATATAATAGGAAAAGAATAAAAAATATGAATGAAATGCAACCTTAATAAATAAATACGGGAAAATACGATATTAATACGAAAATATTGTATTTATACAAAAATGACCTAAACCTAATTTTGGCACTCATTTTTCTTTATGTTAATTTCTACTCCACCAAAATTATATTAATTATTCACTAATATCCACTAAATATCCACTAATTTTCCACTTAAACTATTGTAATTGATTTAGTTTCCTATAAATACAAGGTCTCTTCTCCTTGAATTTCTTACAAACACAAAACATAACACTTCTTACATTAGAGCTAAGTAAGAGAAGAGAAGAAGGAGAAGAGGAGAAGGTAGGTGATAAGACGAGTAAGACGTGTAACCTTCATCGTTGTCAAGAGAAGGCAATCATCTTGATTAGAAATTTTGGGGAATATTATACACTCTTTGATAAATCTTGATATTAATATATGTTGAATAATATGTCTAGTTTCTAACAAAGTTAATAAATCATGATTCGGAGTTGAGAATCTTAAGTTATAAATCAAAACGTACAAATATGTCCATCTGTAAAAAACTGGTTAAGGAGATGACTTTATGACTTGATATGAAATTATATAATAAGACTTATGAGATAAGCTTTATATCACTAAAAAGGTATGAAAGTCTAGTTTTAGAACAATTTACAAATAACTATTTGGAGTTGTATATAGAGAGTTATAAGAAAATTAGTGAAGTACAGTCAAACTGTTTGAACTAGTACAAAATATAAATTTGAACTAATTAACTGTTATTATTGGTAAGGTTTTATTTTAGAACCTTTAATTCACTGTAAATATTATGAAGTCTAGTTTATGTAGAATTTCACAGAATAAATTATAAATTTATATACAAGAAGTTATAAATTTAAATACGTCAAAAGGTCAAATTGGATAGAATCTTGGACACTCGTTCCAGAGGCCGGGAAGCTCACTTCAAAGGCCGAAATGCTCGTTCCAAAGTTCGGGACGCCTGTTTCAGAGGTCGGGATACTCGTTCCATAGGTCGGGATGTCCATCCCAAAGGTCGGGATGCCGTCTTAGAACCTTCTGGACCAAGAATAATCGTTTTGAACCCAAAACAACTCCAAATATTCACAAATACCTCTAATGATATTCAATATATAAAATCATCATCATGAACAATCAAAATAAGTATCAAAAACTTTTACAAAGCTCAGCATCACCTTATAATATTAATATGATGGTTTTTTCACAAAGTACGAACAAACATTCATAAGGAAATGGATTAATGTATGAATCCTACCATGATATAGGACTTGAAGACGCTGCTCGTTGAGACATAAAGGACAAGCTGAGCGTGTGTGTGAGGAAGTTGCAATAAGAAGGTAACGTTTAGATTTATTGTGTGATGATGCGTATTATTATACCGTGAGTATATTAATATACATTGGAATTTATGGACGTAGTCACTAAATGTGACTGACGTAAAATACTGACTGTAACTGTTGTGTATCGTGATAAGATGATGTGTGTTTGTGTTATGCCTTGATTGTTGGTATAAAGAGGATGAGTATGTGAAAGGAGTGTAAATCCATAGGTGAGATAACTCCATAATATAAAACACAAAGAGTGTTATGTCTGTTGTATGTGTTATACAATGACTTGATAGTGACATTCTTTCATCTACCTTGTGAGGTCGTTTTGATATGAGAAAAACTCATTGTAGAAGACTCTGGACTCCGATTTGGCTGATCCCCTTTCACGGATATCCCTTTTATTAAAGTTGAATAAAGCTTAATAAGTTGAAATTAAATAAGTTTCGTCAAGGGCACAATTATAATACTGAGGGTATCTATTGTCTTTATTTACTGTGTTTTTAAGAAGATAATTGTGAATGTAGAATTGATATGATAAGTTTCAGAGTGATGGAACAAAGGACCAAAGTGATCATTTCGCTTTTTTTTTCTTATCTTCCTCTCTCGTATAACATCTGGTAAGGGGGCTGACACGTTATTGAGCTCATATGACTCACAGTTACTATTTTTCTATGTTTTTCTCTTCTCTATGTTTTCAAGAATTAGAGACGACGGTCAGGTGTGATGTAGGTTATGGTGTTAATGTGCATCTACGGTGTTATGGATTATAAACTAAGTAAAATATATAATAAATGAGAAATTTTCGCTATATTTGATAATATTACTGGTTATGTTTAAGTGGATTTTATTTATTTTTGTACCTAAATCGGTTAAGTAATTTTTTCCTACTTGGGGTGTTGGGACTCAACGACAGTGACGTCATTTGTATTATTATATATTAATATGTTTTGAAAAATTAGGGCATTGCATTTCTAATTAACTAACGTATCGATAAATTAAAATATTCTCAAAATATCTAAAACATATATCTTATTTGAGATAATTAAATCATATAAACGTATGGTCCCCGGACCACATATCTTTGTGTATATTTATATAATTTATAATTTATATAATTTGAAAAAAACTTAAAATCAAAGTTGGATAATGTATTTTTTATAAAAATGAATATCATATTCTTTTTTCTTTTATTATGAATCAATACATGATTTAATACGCATCTTCAATAATCTTAAATAATATACATATTTAATTTAGAGAAATATATACATACATACATACATATATATATATATCTACACACACACATATATATATACACACACACATACATATATAGGTGATGACAACCAACCAACGTTGGATGTAACGTGATGATAACCAGCCAACGTTGGATATAACCAATATCCATTTAAAAAAAAAGAATGAAATTTGAAAATTTTATAACTCGTCCGCCTAAAAAAACGAATAGACCATTTTCAAATTTTGAATTGTCCGCCTAAAATAGAGGTGGACAAGTGATAAAAATTTTAAATTTCGTCCAATTCTTTTTTGGGCGGGCTTTGGCTAATAGCCAACGTTAGCCTATTATCATCAGTTATATAATACTTGTCTTAATAATTTAAAACTAGGTTTAATACTTGTCTTAATAATACCACATTATGTTAGGAAAATCTGTAGTAAATACGAAGAGTGCAACACGAAGATTGTTCTCGAGACTTAGAGATGTTGTAGATTTAACTCTCTTTAAGGATTTATTCATTTCCTCTTCGAATATACGAAAATTGCTTTGGGATTAGACAAACAACCCTCCAAGATACAATTTACTCTTTTGTAAGGAACTGCGGGAAGCGATCCCAAAGAAACCCCTTGGAATCTCTTTGTGGAAGACGAGAGAAACCGGTATTTGTTTGTGTGGAGATTTCTTGATTAAATGAGGGAGATGATGAATGTGATGAATGTGATGAATGCAATGTGTATGAATCTGATTTGAAATGCATAATATATAAGAAATATGATCCCAAATCCGAAGCAACACATTTGTAGGTGAAAAGACATGATCTTTCGAGGGAAAAACTGCTTTACACTGACATGAAAAATTGCATTGCGCCAAGCCTACGCCCAAGCGCTTTGAGGATTTTACTGGTTCAATATTTTTCAGCAGAAGAGGTGGTGCCTGGGCGTGGAACATAACTGCGCTGGGATGCTTTGATTAAAAATCCTGGTTGTCTTTTTTCTTGCCTTGACACACTTTCTTAAGGCAGAAAACACTTAGTATTTAGTACTAAGTTTGTTCAAAAAGAATATATGCATGATTAGTGCTCTATGTGCACTATTTACCCAAGCCCAAGCTTAAGCCTGGTCCGACCCGACGTGCGCGTGCGTGTGTGTGTTTGTAAGGCCCATATGTCTTAACAATTAATTGAAGGAAGATGTAATAGAGAAACTTTTATATAGGTTCTCTCCACTTCCCACAATTCCAATGTAGATAAAGGTTTCCAAACAACATTTGCTCCCTTTTCATTTCAACTACGCAAGTTTTTACACAAATTTGTTCTCATCACATTTGTTTGTCACATATTATATAACATAATTTAGCTCCAGTAACTACGGTTAAGGGAGCAACATCAACAATCCCCTACTTGGTTGGAAACTCCTTTACCGGATTAATCTCAGAGTCTTGTATGCATAAGGAATGGTTGCATTCGCATTAAACCTTCCATAGAGTTAGCCCCTCAAAGCCAAATCAATTTAGTTGGTGTCTAAAGATTAAACCAACAAACCTTGTGATATGACCGAAAGTACCACACACACACAACTCTCCTTTCACGATGAGAATTCTGCTCACATAGCACTTTTATGGCCATGTGCATATCCCGATTTCATGAATATTTAGGATGTAAACCGTAACATCCCATGAGAAACGACACCACTTCTAGTTCATACAGGTGAGATTTTGTGCCTTCGTTACCAGAGCACATTAAAATCTCATTAAGAGCATTTAAGCTTCAACCTTAAACACGTAACGAAATAGTATTGTCTTCTCCTTTGGGACAAAGCTTGCGACAATACAGCAACCGATCATAGCGACTTGTTATTACCATATTAAACCCAAAGTATAGAGGTATTCCCTAAGTTCGGGTTGAGCTACCATCGCTACCGGTTTAGAATGATTACAACCCCAACCCTCTTGTAGTACTTGTCACGAGGTCACTGGCAAGTGGCTTAGTAAGAGTATTCGCCAAGTTTTGCTTACTCTTGACGTTGACAATTATAATGATACCATCTTGTATCAATTATCTCACAAAATCATGTCTTAGACCAATGTGTCTAGACTTACCATTATAGGTTGTACTATATGCCCTTATCAAAGTCGCTTCACTATCACAATATAATGAAATTGCGGGCATTGGACTAGGCCACAACTTGATGTCTAGCAGCAAGTTCCTAATCCAATCCACTTCTTGTCCACAAGAAGAAGCTAGTGCAATGAACTCCGACTCCATAGTCGAATGAGATATGCACGTTTGTTTCTTACTACCCTAAGAAACCGCTCCACCCGCTAGAGTGAAAATCCACCCACTTGTGCATTTGTTGTCACCAATGTTGGTGATCCAACTCGCATCCGTGTATCCCTCTAACACAGTGGGTTCTCTACGATAAAACAATCCCAAGCTTTTTGTTCTCTTGAGATAACCCGATGTTTTACCTATAGGTCTCCAATGCGCAATGCTTTGATTGCTAGTATATCTACGAAGTTTACACACGGAGTAAGCAATATCCGGTCTAGTGCAATACATGACGTACATCAAACTACCAATAATACTTGCATACTCTAGTTGAGCCATTACTCTATCGGTATTGTTCTCCAACTTAGTATTCACATCAAAGGCGTGTTTTGCTCTTTAAGTCCAAGTTGATTGATCTTTGTAAGCACTTTCTCAATATAATGAGATTGGCTCATAACAAAACCCCCACTATGTCTCTTGGTCTGGATACCCAAAATGGTATCAACTTCACCAAGGTCTTTCATCTTAAAGACCGATGATAGATACTTCTTTTTTTCATTTACTCCAAGCATGTTAATGCCAATGATCAACATACAAACACACAATGAGACTATACTCTTTGGTGAACTTGGAGTAAATGCATCTATCCGCACTATTATGACAAAATTCATAAGCAAGTATAGTGGTATCAAACTTTTCATGCCAATGTTTAGGGGCTTGTTTGAGACCATAAAGAGATTTGATTAATTTGTATACTTTCTTTTCATTTTCGGGTAACACAAACCCTTCGGGTTGCTCCATATATACTTCTTCATTTAAGTCACCATTTAAGAAGCCAATCTTCACATCCATTTGGTGGACATGAAGTTGATTAAGTGAAGACAAAGCAATTAGAATTCTAATAGAAGTAATGCGAGCAACGGGAGCATAAGTATCAAAATAGTCAATGCCTTCCTTTTGTCTAAATCCCTTAGCAACTAATCTTGCTTTAAAGGCTTGTATTGTTCCATCGGGTTTGTATATTCTTATAAATACCCATTTACACCTGATAGATTTAGATCCTTCAGGTAAGTCAACCAATACCCATGTCTTATTCCCCATTATTGAATCCATTTCATCATTTATGGCTTCTTTCCAAAATGTGGAATCTCTAGATAACATTGCTTTATTATATGTCTTAGGATCGTCTTCTAGAGCATACACATAAAGTATTTTAGTGAAAGAATTACTCTTCTTATCTCCTTCAACTAAGAAGATTATGGATTGGAAAGAAATGAAATTAGGATCTAAGCTCTTTTCTTTCCTTATCATAGTGCTTCCTTTAGGCTCAACAACTTGTTGTGGGACACTAGGTTCCTTTCTCTTTGGTTCACTAGTTGTTGGTTCACTAGATTCCTCATTATCTTCTTCTATAATCACAAAGTCATTACTAAATTTATCTTCAAAGAACTCTACATCTCTAGATTCAGGAATAACATGTGATTCTAAGTCAAGAAGTCTATATGCTTTACTATTCTCGGCATAGCCAACAAAAACACTTCTAAGAGCTCTAGGACCAAGTTTGGTTCGTTTAGGGTCGGGAACTCTATAGTATGATAAGCACCCCCACACTTTAAAGTAATCTAGATTAGGTTTTCTACCATGCCATAATTCATAAGGACTCTCTTTTCTTTTAGTAGATGGAACCCTATTATGTATGTGACATGCGGTGTAGAGGGCTTCACCCCGTAGATTATGTGACAACTTAGCATTGTTAAGCATGCAATTTATCATTTCAACTAAAGTTCTATGTTTCCTTTCAGCTAGACCGTTTTGTTGGGGTGTGTATGGGGCTGTCCTTTGATGAATTATACCATGTTCTTCACAAAATTTATCAAACTCATTAAAGAAGTATTCACCGTCCCTATCGGAACGTAGAACCTTAATCTTCTTCTCAAGTTGGTTCACTACTTTCAATTTGTATTTCTTGAACATAGAAAAAGCTTCATCATTTGATCTAAGTAGATACACATACAAGTATCTACTAGCATCATCAACAAAGGTAATGAAGTATCTATTACCACCTCTTGTCAAGACTCCATTCAATTCACATATATCGGAATGGGTCAAGTATAGGTTTTGAGAGTTCCTTTCCACACTAGGAAATGGTCTCTTCACCATCTTAGACTTTATACACACTTCATATTTCTCAACGTCATCTTTGCCAACTTTAATCAGGTCTAGACTTTTCATGCTTCTAATGTACCTTTCACTCAAATGGGCCAAACGTTGATGCCATAAAGTAAAAGACTCAAGAACATAAGCAATAGGAATATTATTATTAATATCAATACTTAGTTTGTACATGTCATTACATGAATATCCTTTCCCAACAAAGACACCATTATTTGTGAGAATCATCTTGCTGGATTCAATAAATACTTTGAATCCCTTCTTATTAAGTAAATCAATAGAAATGAGATTCTTCCTAATCTCGGGTACAAATAATACATTGGTAAGAGTTAAATGTTTTTCGAAAGTATACCATGTTCTTCACAAAATTTATCAAACTCATTAAAGAAGTATTCACCGTCCCTATCGGAACGTAGAACCTTAATCTTCTTCTCAAGTTGGTTCACTACTTTCAATTTGTATTTCTTGAACATAGAAAAAGCTTCATCATTTGATCTAAGTAGATACACATACAAGTATCTACTAGCATCATCAACAAAGGTAATGAAGTATCTATTACCACCTCTTGTCAAGACTCCATTCAATTCACATATATCGGAATGGGTCAAGTATAGGTTTTGAGAGTTCCTTTCCACACTAGGAAATGGTCTCTTCACCATCTTAGACTTTATACACACTTCATATTTCTCAACATCATCTTTACCAACTTTAATCAGGTCTAGACTTTTCATGCTTCTAATGTACCTTTCACTCAAATGGGCCAAACGTTTATGTCATAAAGTAAAAGACTCAAGAACATAAGCAATAGGAATATTATTATTATTAATATCAATACTTAGTTTGTACATGCCATTACATGAATATCCTTTCCCAACAAAGACACCATTCTTTGTGAGAATCATCTTGCTGGATTCAATAGATACTTTGAATCCCTTCTTATTAAGTAAATCAATAGAAATGAGATTCTTCCTAATCTCGGGTACAAATAATACATTGGTAAGAGTTAAACGTTTTTCGAAAGTAAAATTGATGTCCATGGTCCATTTGTCTTTGATCTTGGCTCGAGCATCATTCCCCATAAGCACTTCAACGTTCTCTATCTCTTAAAAGTTTTGAACACTTCACGGTCCTTGCACACATGAACAGTAGCGCCGAAATCTAGCCACCAACCCATAACTTCACTTGCAATGTTGATTTCGGAGATAATGGACACAAGATTCCAACCGGTAACCATTGTCACAAGGTGTTCCTCAACCGCATTGACGTTGTTAAGATCAACAGTCTTACGGAATCGTCATTCCCTTCCATAGTGTCCCTGTTTACCACACACATGACACAAGTCTTGCTTCTTCTTCTCGGAATTGTTGTGCCTTAGTTGTTGTCCGGTCTTCTTGGTGAACTTTGAGGCTTTCTTCTTAAAGCGTCCACCATTTCTCTTCACTTTCAAGTATTTGGAGGAACTAACCTCCACATGATGCACATTAGATCCGCTTGGCTTGCCTTCATGCAAACGAGCTTAGAGATCTCCTCTAGGGAGATGTCCTCCGTCTTATGCATCATCTTCTTGGCATAGTTTTTCCGC
>JAOVYX010019306.1:0-14482 GCA_035668315.1 Drosera spatulata | reverse complement strand
ATAAAATCACCATATAACATCCAACAAATTTTAAGATTTGATTGCACTAGCCAAAAGTAATTAACCTAAACTGATTATGAAGTTGTAATATGTAGTTTGCTATTATGCATGAAGCTTTCATGTATCATGTATCATGTATTATGTATTATGTATCATCGTTTCATGTATCATCTCTATATTTCTCTATCGTTGTATTTATCATTTCCGTTCTAGATATCGATCATTCAAGAAACTACTTACGCTATCATGCACTCGAAATAGGTTCAATTCCCTATAAAATCACCATATAACATCCAACAAATTTTAAGATTTGATTGCACTAGCCAAAAGTAATTAACCTAAACTGATTAGGATTTGATTAAACATCATAATTTTATTACATAAACTCAAACACGACTTCTCATTCTAACAGGAAAGGTTTATACATGATGGAATTCAACTACATAGGGAACCAGTTCAGGTTTTATCATCACATCACATCACACTAGTATTGTAATCATCGCATCATACTATTATCAGGTCATGCTTTTACTAGCACATGGAAAACCAATACAACTTTTATCAGGTCATGCTTTTATACGCACATGGGATGGTTTAGCTTTTTTCATATTTTAACAAGTTTTATCATCTTCTATCATCACCTCATTCGTCATTAAATGGGACAACCTACTATTTATCTATCATTTAACCCTCAACATCTGTCATTCAACCCTCAACATCTACCATTCAACCCTGAACGTCTACCATTCAACCCTTTACGTCTACCATTCAACCCTCAACACCTATCATTCATCTTCGAACCTCTATAAAGATCTTGAGTCATCCTTCTCTACCTTCATCTTCATAAACTTAATACTCTTCTATAATCGACTACTTCCTCATCAAACTTAATCTCTTATCTCATAAATATGGATGAACATGTGGTCAAGATTAAACTACACATCGGAAGGACTTGATTATCCGATTTGACAACGGAAGAAATCTCATGGTTCGACGGACAACTAAGAATATTTGAAATGCCCTTATTGAAGGACTATTACACAAAACTGGTGGTCAGGATTCGTGCGAGGAGGGGCGTTCAAAGTGAGATCCAAAATGGAAATCATGTACGCGAACGAGGATTCTCTGGGTATGAATTACATTCAGATCGATTTGGAAAAAAAATGGTTCTGTCTGCTACGTTATTGTCATTCCATGCTTAATCGGCCGAGCTTTATGTTACCCAAGGTGACTACAAGAGGGCGGAGATGTACCAAAGAGCAAGATTCGGAAGCAAAATTGTCCATGCATGCTGTCTAAAAATTGGGGCTGGAGGCTTCAGACCGCATGAGATTACTGAAGACGAGTGGTCAACTTGGCATCATATGGTCAGAAAATTGTACGAGACCCACATGAACAATCGCGGAGGTCCTCAGCTGCCGAAGATGAATTACACAACAAATCAAGAAGCTACGAGCTCAGGTACAAGCTCTGAAAATGTCAGTATTCATCGATACTATGGAGGAGACCAAAGCACTGCACCTCGAGGCGAAACACCTAACTGGTCCTCATACGATGGAAATTTTTTTTATCTAACGTTAAGTGTGGATACAAAAATCCAAACCATAAAGGATTATGTTCCTTTTCTCGAGTAAGATACAACAGCGTTAAAACATTAGAAAACAGCAATCACAAATAGTTTAGGAGCACATAAAGGTTAGAACTCACTTGATGTGGCCTTTGGAAAACAGAATTCAAAACCTTTTAAACCTCAATGTATGAAGATCAAGATGAAAACACTTGAAAGTTTCGATCTCCAAATTTGTTGCAAATTGGTTTGTGTGTCCTTGGCTTTTTTTCACCCTATTTTCTCAATGCCTTTTTTCCTCAATATATAGTCGTTTAATGTAAAAGATTGTGTAGATTTGTTTTCAAAAATCGTATAGAGAGTTTTTTTAAGCAGGCAATTATTTGATTGTATGATTTTCACAAAGTTGGATACAAATAATTGACCACTTTCCAAATCCTTGAAAATCATAACTACTGAGTCTAAAAGCTGTTAAGAAAATATTTCAAAACCATGACTCGTTTGGAAAGTATCAAAATAAATCTTCAAAGTTCAAATCTCACTTGACTTAGTAAAAAATAGTTTCTGAAAACTCCTATTGTCTATTGGACTGGTCCCATTGCAAAATACTGAAAACGTTTCAAAACCTTTTTGGACTTTGGTGCTCCTAAAGACTTAGTGATTACTGGATTACCATACCTTCGTATTTTGACTAAGATCTGATTTACGTTGACACTCATTGCAGCTCCAAATGCTTCTATATGCTTGATGTGTCCCAAACACCTCACTTGATCCTTGTTTCTCAATCTCCTTCATCCAGAGACTTTAAATCATCCTCGTGAAATGCCCAGTGTGTATGAGTACATCTGTTCATCAACGTACCACACTTACACAAACCGCATCAAGGCATCTTATGGGAAATGAAGTTTGTTATCATCAAAACTATGAATAAGCAATGTACACATATATGTCCAGCAATTTCCCCATTATACACATGAATGTTCAACAATTTTCCCCCTTTTTATGATGATAAACTATTGATGGTCTAAAAGATCTGACTAACTAAGTCTAAGAACCATCAGTGAAACTTAGAGCAAATCAGTACCATGACTTTGTTCCTTAACTGTTGGTTGGTACCAGCCCTAATCCTCCCCTTTTCTTGGTACCAGTTCTAACTGCTGCAAAAGGTTAATAAAACACGACCACATAAGAGACTTTCAAAGCATCAAGGTTAAGACGATTTCATAAGGCACTCATGAAAATAGATCAAAATATAAACGATAAGCATGTTAGGAATCACCAAGTAACTACATTAGACCATCACCCCTTTTTTCCCTTTTGGTATCATTCGGAAAGATCACCCAACTCATATGTAGATCTAATTATCTTAGCCATCCCTACAAAAGAGAGTTAGCCCATAACGGTCTACTTGCATAGATAAATCAAAGCCAGGGTGCACAAGTCTAGTTAGTTATTATAGACCATAGTAGCGAGAATTCAAAGTGATCGAAATACAAATAGGCTGGGGCAAAGAATATATGCAACGGCGTCACTGGCTTAGCTTAGTTTGTGGAGCTAGATGAGGGGAGAGAGGAATCATGGGAGGCTGTGGATGAGGTTGAGATTTCAATCGGTTTGGAACGTGTTTTCAACCAGATCTGTAGCTTGGGAACCTTCTTCTTCTCCTCTGCTAACTCCTTCTTCAATAGGGCTAGATTGCACTGATGTGTGTGTAAACACACGTATTTTATTTATGTTAAAGCTATTATTTTGTCATATTTGATTTCTTTATTTCATGTTTTTAGTTTGGTTTATGTTTAAGGACTTGGATACTGCTGTTTTGTGTGTTTTCTTTGTAGATTTGATTGAGAAGAGAAACTTTTGGCAACTCATGAATTGGATGGAAAAAGTTTGAAGATGATCGTGATGAAGTGTGACGATTTGATGATCGTTCATGTTGATTTCGATGATTTCTGGTGATACTCACATGTATTGGATGATGGTGTTAATCTTCAAAGACGTTTGGAGCTGTTTTGGAGCTAAACCGATGCTTTTGTGGCTTACTTGAACGAGGATGATCCATAAAAGTTAAAACGATGCCTAGATGATGATTCGGGGCCATTTTAAGGGTGCAAATGATGTCATTTGAAGTGTTTTATGATGATATAAGGACTACATAAGGTATACCAACGATCAAGACGGAGTTCGGAGCGAAAAAATGATGTTTTTGGTGACTTCTTAAACTGTAACGATCGTTACACTCCCTATAACGATCGTTACAATCATAAACCTCAAAGATTTGAGCAGCTACGCAACGTAACGATCGTTATAGGTTCCCTGTAACTGTCATTACCTAGGTCAAATGTCCAGATTCAGTTTGTTTGGTTTAAAATTTGAATTGTTTTCGGGTTTTATATAAATGCCCGTGTATTTTCTTCATTTTTAGGGAGATTAAGGTTGTTTTCCAAGGCCTTTCGCCCACCTTTGTCCTCTCAAAATCCTAGTTTAGATTATTATTTTTCTACGCTTCTCGAGGCCGGATCTTGGTGTAATGCTTTGGATCTTTTCAATTCGTCATTGTATCTTCGTTCTTCTACACTGTGTTATCCTTCTTTCTCTGTTTATTTCACTACTTAAAAACAGCTGATTTGCGACAGTTTTGTCGCAAAACTTGCTACTGAATTTAGCATTACGTCGCTAAATTACAAATTAGTGACAGATTAGTGTCTGTCGCAAATCAGTGATGAAAATCACAGGTAGTCGTAATTTAGCGACGGATTTAACACTTCCGTCGCAAACTTTACCATAAGCCCCCGACCTGCTTCTCCCTCTTCCTTATTTCTTCCCTATTTCTCCCAAATTAACACACCCCAAGCACTCAGACCACAACCTCCAGCCACCGCCTTCCTCTGTCCACCACCGCCTGGCCACTGTCATCCCCCATCCACCACCGAGACGTCTCCTCACATCTCCCTCATCTCCCGCTTTGCCCACTTTGCCCCATCGGCATCCACCACCCACCGCCACGCCCCATTGGCAAAAACTACCATCTACCATCGCTGTTTACCGACGTAGCAATCCCAGTAGTGATTTCCATAAAGTATAAAATTTCTAAAACCCGAACTTTGAAATTTTCAATTTTTTGTTTAATTTTGACTTTGATATCTTATTTAAATGAGTTGATTTGAAGATCAAGTAGATTTTATCATTGTTGATTGGGTTGATTGTCTCTTGCTCCGGTTGTTTGGGTCGATGGTTTATTTGTCATTGGATTGAGTTCATTGGGTTGATTCTGCATCGGCTATTTATTTTTTGATTTGGGTGAGTGAGTGATTGGCTTGATTTGTTGTTGATGGTTGGTGTGATGATGGGCTTGATTTCAAAGGCTTCGGTCTTATAATTTTTTTAGTGAATGTCAATGGGTATTTTACTAAAATCCCAAATTAAATTGAATGTTGTTGTATGATGATTATTTTGGGATTTTTTTAGTATCTAAGTAATGTTTGATTTTTACATGTTTAGTTAATAGGATAAACCCTATACTTGTGATTTAGCTAGATAGGACTTGTTAGAGCCAAAATTAGAAGTTTCTATGTAGTTTGTTCAACCTTATTGAAAGCGATTGTTTATTAGAATTTTATAAAAGTCCTTAACTATTAGAATTTACAACCACCAAGGCATGCAGCAGAAGGAGCATCTGCAACAGCAAGATCCACAGCAGAGCTATATAGAAGATCCTCAGAGCAGCAACAGATGAGGAAGCTGAAACACAAACGACCAAAGTCTTTGCACCAGGATTATCCTTCCAAAAAAGGACGGAGGGATTAATCCTTAGGAAAATATAAGTCCTCTTATGTTTGTAACAATTTTTTTCTTAAAAAGGAATCGTTAAAAAGTGATCTTGTTGTTATAATTTCTTAGGAGTTTTGTTTGCATCAATTTAGGGGGAGATTGTTACAGAGTGTAGCTAAGTGCAGCAGGAGCAGCAGAGCATAGAAGTGCAGTAGAGTGCGGACGATTTGAGTGGTGCAGACTACTAGAGGGACTAAAATTTACATGCCCAAGATCAATCACATACAACAACAAAAGGTCTCAGAGTTCTCATGATCTAGGATCCTTCCTGTGTTCAAGGCCAGTTCCAGCAGCAAAGAGAAGTGAGCCATATCGCAGTGCAAGTATGCAAGCTGAATTGCAGAAGACTGAGTGCAGTGTTGGGTACAGACGAAACTACACTAGTAGGCTGAGCAGATGAGGTCTGGAAGCTGTTAAGTGGGAGCTGAGTTACAGCAGACTGGCTGCAGTATTTGGTGTAAGTGAAGTTGCAGAAAGGCTAGATATAAAGACTGTGCAGCAAAGCTCATGCAGCCGAGGTGAAGCAGAGGCTGACAACAGGGCTATAGTAGAGGTGCAGTAGATATTGGAACAGAGGCTGTGCAATAGAGGCATACAGCAGACCTGGTACATGAGGCTGGGTGCAGTAGGAGTTGTGCTAGAATGGAAAGAAATAAGGGATAAAAAAATGAGAAGCTGAGGCAAAGGTGATGTGCACTGGATCAGAAAAGGTGAAGCAAAGTCAGTCTACTGCAGTAGAGGACAAAGCTGTCACTATCAGATAGTACAGTCACGGGTTCTGGATCCCTACGTCTATAAAAGGGAACTCACAGCGCATAAAACAAGGTTGACGAGTCTGAGAAAAGTTGAACATCATTTGAGAGCTTTCAAAAGAAGAAAAGCCTTGAAAGCTCGCTGTGCATGAGCTGAATCGAAGATTCAGGATTTGTGAAGAAGGTTCACTAGTCTGCAAGTGAAGAACGATAACTACAGTAGAGCACTGCAAGATCTAGGGTCTTTATCCTTGAGCAAGTAAGATCTTGTTGTAAAGGGGCAATCTTGTAAACCAAAAAAAAAAACTAGTGAACCTCCTCTTGACTTGACTACACTGGACATGACCAAGGGAAGACTGGACTAAGTTTCTGTTACTTATTGGTTGCAGATGTCTGAACCAATATAAAAATCCTGTGCCATTTTTTTTTCGCACCGACTAACATTCCTAGAACTGTTAGTAAAGAACTTCAAGTCCAAAGAGACAAGCTTTACAAAGGTAAGGTCTCAACTGTAGAACACTGCAGTATACTCAAGCAGTGCAGACTAGCCCATAGCTTCACTGCACTGTCTAATTTTTTTTTGAAATAACCTATTCACTCCCCCCTCCCCCCTTCTAGGTTATTTCTGGGACTTTCAATGGGTATTTAGACATCATGTTTGCTAAAAATATCAAAAAAATTTGTGAACTTCGCCCTTGAGAATCAGATTTTCAATTAACCTGGACACTTGAGATGCCCTTGTGTCAAGTGCCACAATAGGATATATCAAACGATGGATGAAGTGATAGTGCACTTGTATGAGCGGGGGTTTGCATCCAACTATTGGATATGGACATAATAGGGCGAGGCTGAGCAAGGACAAGCCTCAATAATGATGCGCTCAAATCCGCATGAGGATATGGTTGTGGATGGGTTTAGGCCTAGTTTTTCCAGGGTTGTAGATCACGAGACGATGGAGGATTTTGATGATAGTCTGCCACCTACTTTTAAGCATTTCTTTGATATGCCAAGGGGTGCTAAGGAGCCCTTGTACCCTGGTTGCAGAGTGTCCCAGGTTGAGGCTGTGCCCAGGTGGTTGAACATCAAGTATGAGTACAACACCATTGCGGCCTTGTTGCAATGACATTTGTCCAGAAGACAACGTGATGACGAATACATTGTACTCAACTAACCGGCTGATGAGAGGCATCCGTCTTTCTGTTAAGAAGATAGACGTATGCCCCATTGGTTCTAGAAGGATGCAGAGAACTTAGAGATGTGTTCTAATTGTGGGACACGAAGGTACAAGGACAAACTTCGGGGTAAGAAGCACGTTGCTCATAAGGTGCTGTGATACTTCCCCATGAGGTTACAACGTTTGTATGCAACCAAGAGTACAGCCGAGGCGATGTCTTGGCACGCCAGTAACCAAAGCTTTGAGGACATGATGTCACACCCCTCAGACAGTGAAGCTTGGAAACATTTGGATAACGAGTTTCCTTGCTTCTCTGCTGAATCTTGGAACATTCGTTTGGGGCTATGCACCGATGGGTTTGCTCCTTTCAAAAAGTCTGGGACTGAGTACTCATGTTGGCCTGTGATGTTGACTTCGTATAATCTTCCACCGGGGCTATGCATGAAGACTCCATACATTATGCTTTCCATGATCATTCCAAGGTCGAAGAGTCCGAAGGGGAACCTGGATGTTTACTTGCAGCGATTGATCGAAGAGCTGACTCATCTGTGGATGTTTGGTGAGGCCACTTACGATGTTTCTATGAGGCAGATCTTTTAGATGAGGGCAACGTTGATATGGGCAGTTAGTGATTTTTCGGCTTATGGAATGCTTTCTGGTTAGAGCACAACTAGAAGATTGGCATCTCCTTATTGTATAGAGCATACCAAATCCTTCACTCTGAAGAATGGTAGAAAACAGACATGGTTTGACTGTCGTCGTCCTTTTTTACCTTATGAACATCCGTTTTGAGCCAATAGAAGCGGGTTCTCGAAGAATAGGGTTGATTATGATGGCCCAATCCTTATCTATGACGGTGATGAGATGCGTGCTTGTGTGTTCTCTTCCCATCCCAATTACTTCCATGTCACTCACAATTGGAGCAAGAGTTGTTATGCTGGCTCTTGGACATGTTGGACCGACATCTCTAAATGGGTTAGGGATAAGATGTAGGGGTACTACAAGGTAAGATTTAAAATTATAAAATTTACATCCATTTATTTAGTTTTTATATAGTTCTAATTGTCGTCAATAACCATAGTCGTTTTTTAATTTTGTCTATGGAGTTACAGTAGTTGTACCGTTGGAAGAAAGAGCACACTAATCTCGTGATGGTCATATGGAGGGCAAAGATGATCGATCGGGTTCGTGACAGCGTGCACAAATTGAAACAAGCTGTACAAAAGGGGAAGAAGGTCTTTTGGTGCGATGATGAGACAGAGGAGGCTCTTAAGGTGTTGTGGAAGTCGAAATAGTTCAAAGATCGATCTCAGTGTGCTCAAGAGAACAGGGACAAAGCAGTGGCAAACAATTTGCAAGGATCGGTGTCTACGGTCAGTGTCGCCTTTAAGATGATAAGTAAATTGTTTAATTAGACAAATTCAATTCTGTATAAATTTATTTCTCTAATTTTATTGTCGATTGGAATGAATGTATGATCGGTATCTTATTGATTCTTTGTTTGCAGTAAAAAAGTTGAAGAGAAAACCAAAGAAGATTGAGGTGTTTGAGAAGACACACACCAAGCAGGGCGGCGAGCCTGGCGAGCTAATATGGTGTGACGACAGATCGAAGGAGATGACAGTAAGTTTACTATTTTTTTTTTGTTAATAAGTAATTGAATTATTTTTTTTCAATCAAATAGCAAGTATCCGAGTTATAAGTTTCTGTTTTTTTTATAGGCTCAGTACTCCGTACTAGAGAAGGAGCTCATGGATCGACTGTTTGCGGAGACACAGCCCGGTACAAAGCCGACGGAGGAGGAGATCAGTGACGTGCAGAGCCAGACGTATCTCCAGACCGCTGGGTGCAGGAAAAGGGGCATGTGTGGTCTTGGGATCGCTAGCTCCATGTTCTACTTGAAGGACACACTATCCTCGAATAGAAAGGGGTTTCCCTCGGTAGATCGACGAGTTGAAGGAGAGCAATACGATGTTGACAGCACGCATTGACGGGCTGACACAGTTGATCCAGCGGCTCTCACAACAGTATCAATGTGGTAGCAACCCGCTTGATCGGCCTCCTCACCATCCTCGGAATCCACCGTCTCCCGCTGACGCCGCCGAGCAGATCACTGCATTTTAGGTTTTGTTGTTTGAATATTATATGTTGGATTTTTTGGTTATTCGGACAATAGTGGTGTGTAATCTATTTACATGTGATTTAAACGTCGATGTTAGATGTTTCTTTATATTGGATGCAGGTTTGTAACCCAAAATATGCATTTTGGGTGTTTGATTGTATGTATATAGCGAGTGAGCTCGATTTTCTGCTAATTTTTTTTCCCCATAGTTTCAGTTTTGCAAGGAAAATGATCATTCTGTCTCTAGTCAGCGATGCCATCCGTTGCTAAGTTTACAATCCAGGAAATAATAGGTTGCGACGGATAGTGGTTCAGTTCGTCATTAATTTAAGACAGAATGACCAAGTCCGTCGCTTCCAAGTAGGTTACGACCAACCGTGTTTTGGTCGCTAATCTGCGACGGATCCTTCGCAAATTTACGATGGATAACCTATGTTCTACCGCAAAGTCTAGTTGCGACAGGACTATTAGGGACAGCCAGTTCCCGTCGCAAGTTCGTCGCAAAACCTTGTTTGCGACGGAATTAGCGACGGAAGTGACTGTCGCTAATTGATTGAATTTTTGTGTGTTTATAGTTATGGTTGAGATGATGCGTGTAATGATGATGTATGTGATAATGATTGATATATTGAGTGAGTAATCATATAGTAGGGATAGGTTAATAAAATTCTATCTAATACGGATCATGAGATGAGTTAGAACACCAAAACCAGTTTCGTATGTACGGATTGATGCATGAAATCTGACCATAACTCATTATATGTTATGAAATCAAATAGCTTGATCACCTATTGATGACATAACCTACCTATTAATCGTGCTAAGTGATTAAATTGATAGCAAATAACAATTCATGATTTAAACTTATTGTCATGACGTTATGATTGATTATATATGAACATGATAGTTTAAACTCATTGCTATTAATGTTTATGTTTGGTATATTCTCTTGCTTTGATTCAATTAATTTATTTTTAGCATATACGAGCCCATCGGTATATTAGGGATAGATAGATTAGGTTAATTATACAATCTCATTGGTAATTAACAATCTAGCGAATGTGATACTTTATGCCCAAAGGTATTATAACCAAACCTATCTAAATAACGAATCCATATGATATTCATCCATGATTGATCCTAAAAACTGCAATGTAATTAGTCGATTTCCCTATCTTTTTATCACATAAGAAAACACCTCCATCCATTTCTTCTATAAGTTTAGATTATTTTAGTTTACTTCAGTCATTTGATTAGTTTCATCAATAAAAATCAAAACCCCACCAAATCTTAATTTTTAAATTTATAATAGTTCTTTATAGTGACTAAAAAAAGAATAAATAATATTACAACCGTCCCTGTGGGTTCGACCCTTACTTCCACTACTACATTAATCTAATATTTTTAGAGTGAAAGTCAATGTATATAAATTCTAATTTGACGTGCCTACGACAGCACCCATCAAATTTTGGCACCGTTGTCGGGGACGGTAACGTTGTATCAATTTTTTTTATTTAGTCACAAGTAGTTTTGTTATTTTTCTAAAAATTATTTTATTTTATCTTATTTTATTTTCTTGGGAAAATTTCCAACCCCAAAATATTTCCCAACATATACAACAAGAAAAACTAATTCTCATTACATATAATTTCACCCCTTCTCCACCACCACCGCCCCCTTCACCATCCCCACCACCTCCAATTTACTCTCCACTGCCTCCGGCTCTCAAAACCCAAAACCAAAACCCATGGCCATAACACCACCACCAACGTCATCTCCCCTTAAACACCACTAGGCTTGATCCAATCACCTTGCCGCCACGAGCTCATCGTCGTCCTTCTACCACCCCAACGTCTTCATTCTTTAATGAACAGCCACAACAAATCGTGCGTAGGATAGACCACGCAAACAGTGTGCCTAACCCCAGGAAATCGATCCACCCAATCATTAACATCCCAGCTTCTCATATAAACAGTGCGCCTGCACTGTTACAAACAGTGCACCTGTTCAAACTGAAACAGTGCGTCTGTTCAAACTAAAACAGTACGCCTGTTCAATCTTAAACAGGATGTCTGTTCATTTCATAATTGCTATGATCAAGTTCTCTCCATCCGAGAAAGAAAGCAAGCGAAATCCAGAGAAGCTATAGCTAAGAGTGCGAAAGAAATTATTCAAGCACGTCAGGTATGGAAGTCTACGAAAGATGCTGCTAAGAAGCATGCGATTGAGCTGCAAAAATCATTATCAGGAACATTCTCTCGAAGAAAATCCGTGAGAAAGATAGATCAGCCTAGAGGCGATGGGCAAGAAAAATCTAGGGTTGATGTAGTCTTCCATCTTCCTCCAACCGTCACGGCTATACATAAAGATCCTCCTAATGCTAGAAGACAGGACTCTGGTGATCATTGCAATATCAATAAACTCAAATCAATTAAAAATCCAAATCGAATTCGAATGGGATTCAATTGAATCGAATTGGGGGAATTTGATGGAACCCTAGGAGGAGGATTTGGAGAGGCAAAGTCGAGCTGGGATTTTGATGAGTCGTTTCAAATCGAATAATTGGTCCCAGCAGAGAGGAGGCGGAGAGAGGTGGTGCGGAGGATACGGAGGAGAAGAGAACTGTGTATCTAAGGGAATGTATGAAATAAGAAATATTTTTCCGATTGTATCAAATGTGAATTATTTTCTAAAAGATATACCCTGGAGGAATTTACTGTATTATCTTTTCTTTTAATTTAGAAAAAATGAAAAGATATTTTCGATGAGATTGTTTTTTTAAATTAATTTTTACTACGGCTTATAACTATCAATCGTTTGATAGGATGATTCATCAATTTTACGATAATTTTTATTCTCAAACATTAGATAAAATTGACAAAATGATTGAAAAAAGGAACAACAATATGAATAACAGGGCTTGTGAAAATTATTTTAATATGGAACATTAAACTAACAATTGTCCAACTTTTTCATTTTATGGATATTCCAATCAAATGAATATGTTTTCACAATTATCACAACCATAGTATGAATATAATGATTATTACCATTCTTATAATAGTGAATGGTTAGATTATCAAAATTATTATGAGGGATATCAAGATTTTAATTCTTCAATGATAAATAATTCATTTGACTTTTCACAAAGTCATTCTTTAGACCATCCGTCTAATCAACCCTCAAGACCATATTCACAATATTCAAATTTTATGTCTTTAGAAGAAATGGTTAAAACAATTGCGCACAACCAACATCTTATTCAAGAAGAAAATAGGATTTTGAAAGAAGAAATGGAATATAATAAACGTAAATTGCAAAGTCAAATTGACGAACTTAAATCTATGCCATTTCCAATAGAAACTCCAATCTTTAAGTCATATAATGAATCTGAATAACCACAAGAGGATGAATGTTTAATCATATTTAAAGGTGGTGAAAAATTATCTAAAATTGAGAGTTCTCATCAATTCAATTTCAGGATGATTCGGACAAAGACTTTGATTTATCTTACTAATATTTTATTGAGAAATATGGTACTAATACACAAATATAAGGTAAATGTGAATTTTCTGGTGATGATATTAACATTGAAGTTTTAAAAAATTCATTGAATTCATTACATGAATTAACTAACTTAATTGACTCGAGTTCAACTTATTTTCAAAAAAACATCTTTAGCATCGAAATACTAAAAAATCAAGTTAATCAACTCTCTTATAAAATGAGTGAATTAAAAACTCTAGCTTTCACTGAAATTGAAACCGAATTTGATAAATCACAAATACAAGAAAATCTAATGATAAGTGAAAATGATGAAGAAACATTAAAAGTAAAGAGTTTAGGATGAAATGAGACGCAAGATGAGTTGGGAGAAGAAATTTTAGAGTTAGAATTTGATGAAGTGAAGGAAAAAGATATTGAACTTGACTATGATGAATTTGATGATGCAAACTTGAAATGAATATTGATGAGACTTGTTTTGATGATCAATATATTACACTCGATGATTTTGTTGAATTAAAAAAATATTTGTATTCTTATGATGAAGTTGAGGAAGATGGTTCTAAGTTAGAAATGCCTAATATTGAAAATAAAGAGCTGTTGTTTGTTTTGAATAATTCTTTACAAGAATTTGAAATTGATCAATCTCATTCAAACATTTCATTTTTGAATTTTTTTTTATTTTAGATTTTTTCCAGACCATAAGGATGATTTTGAGTTGTCATATTTTATTTTATTTTCTTATATATCCAAGTATTTTAGAAATCGTATTTTCTCATTCATGTTAAATCGTTTTGAGAAAATAAGATTTTTGAGAAATATCAAATGTAAGAAGAAGAAGAAGGTTTTATCTTGGTTTGCGTAGCATTTGAAATAATCCAAAAGAGCCGGGCTGCAAGCTCTAAACCAAGCGCTTTTTAGGAGGCAACCCAAGCCTTTAGTTTTCTTTAGATGCAATAAGTTAGTTTAGTTTTAGTTTAAGAGTTTATTTCATTTTTAATAAATTCATCGGGCATGTTATATCTTTGGAAACTCTTTGAACAGTTCATAAATGATGCATTTTAAGTGTTTTAAAAGAGTTTTATGCATTATGAATCATTACAAAGATTTGAGGAGTTTATATTTTTATTTTCTAGATTGTAACGACCATTACGACTCTTGTAAGGACAGTTACGTCTTTACTGTCATTCATTTATGCTATTTTTCATCCTGATTCATCCTCTTTTGCATATTATTCATTCTAATCATATATCTTCTTTATCAAATACATCAAAACACTAAATCCTTCCTACAAAAGTTGATAAAATAAGTGTGCAATGGTGTTTTAATTTATTACATGTTATTTTCCGCTCGATGCTTTGATGTATTTTGTGAGAATGTGTGCAGGATTGAACATATGATTCATAGGGCATTTCACAAACATATTGAGTGTAAGGAGCAAGATTAGTGTATTTTGAAGAAATCAGCAGTTATCGACGAGATTTCACCTCTACCAAGTGAGTTTCTATTTTATTTTTATGTTCTTATTGCAT
>JAOVYX010019305.1:0-18697 GCA_035668315.1 Drosera spatulata | reverse complement strand
AAATAGTATTCGACATGTGTTAATGAAATGTTTATAACAAGTTCTTGACATTAAAGTATATACTACCGAGAAGATTCCAATGAAGAAAATAAAAACTCAATACGATCAAACATAGATTATTTTAGCACCGGCGACTTTGAAACTATTGATCAGTACTCAGAGTAGAATCTAGGGTTGCTTTAAGATATGAACTTAGTAGCTAGTCAAGCTCCACGAAGATATCCTTAATTTCAAGATTCAAGTTCTAACAACATATATGATGTGAAACGAAGGATGTGCGTATTTTCTTTATAAGGGACAAGGACCCAGCAAAGATATGCAGTATATGTAGTTAATTTTCAACATTAATCGTACATTTTGACCCAAAAAAAAAAAAATATTGATCATATTCGATGTGAAGACCTCTATCTTTGAACCTCGCATTACCATATTGTGCTTAGAAGTAAAACACATAATAGCCTCGCGACTTACCTATATATGATGAAAAAGTCGCATCGTTGTATTTAAAACCAGATGGTTTCTCGGAGCGGCTTTAACAGTTCCCTAAAATACCTTCTTACCGAAATTCATCATATCCGTGATGATATCTTAAAAACGTGACGATTCAATTTCGTCCCTAAAATATCTTCTTTGTTTTTGGGTTGGAAATTGGCCAGCTTTTAGTACACACGTTGGAGTATTTTGGAGGTGCATTTTGTTACCACCCTTCAATTAATAGTCTCAAAAGTTACAATGAGGATTCCCACGAAGTTATTAACTACCTATGTCCCATAATTATTATAACAATATGTATTTCGAAATTTTTTTTTTATTTTTAACGATATCAGAAAAATGTTAAATTCGCATAAAATTAAATTTCGCAACTTAATCTATCATTGATATTTCACAATAAGTTTATAAAAAATGATGTTTGATCATCACAAACTCAACATCGAAATACGTATTGTGCAAACATTAATTTTGGGATGGAAAGAGTAGCTACGCTCACTTTCATTGTATTCCTACGTTCTATAATAAATGAAACTTTTTCAATGTTACCGTATCTTATCCGAAAAATACAATATCTTATCTCTCAATGTTACAGTATAAACATTACTCTTTTCCAAAATATGAGTATTTTGGAAATTCAATCAAAAAGTTTACCCTACAAATTCAATCCAAGTCAAAGTGTTTCTATTATTTTGTGACGGAGGGAGTATCAGGTTATCCTGTGGATTACCCCGCCCAACTTATATCTCATGAAGTTTTAGATCGATACTCTCTCCATTTCAATTTAATTGTGTTTCAGACCAAACACAAATATTAAGAAATATTACTAACACAAAGAAATTCCACTCTTACATTTATTAATGATAAATCTTTTCTTGATCGTTATGTTTCATTTAATGAGTATAGTGCAACAAATCTATGTTTATCTAGATCATCCTTCACTATACATATTTACAAATCTCATTCAATCATTCCACAAACGATAAATAAATTGAAATGAAATCATTCCATAAACGATAAATAAATTGAAATGAAGGAAGTATATTACATAAAATGACGAGTCTAAAGCTTAATAATGCAATAAAGAACGAACTTTTGCGATCTCGATAAATGCTCAACATTGATCTACTAGACTACCTCTATTGCCACTAAACCGGAGTTTAGGGTGAATTAATTACTTTTTTCAATTTGGCGTTCCATAGAATAAATATGTTGCATTAATAATATTTCTCTAACACCTCATGACATTGACCTAACATAAATTAGCGTCATATCATTCTCACATTCATATGATCATAGGTTAACAAAAAAAATATAATATTAACCTATAAGTTTGCTACTAATATCAACCAGAAAAAAATCGTTAGATTGCATACATAGTTCTCTTATGTACTAAGGTGATCAATCATAATACATATAATGAGTAATTGAGCAGAAATCAACACATAAGCAAGATATCATGAATTTTGAACATGAAATTAATGAATTCGGGAATCACATCTCATAAAATCTATGAAAGAGTTTCAATTACTATCCCATACTAAAGTCTTGCGCTACCATAGTTATGAGAGAAATGACAAATTCAACAAACAAGATGATCTCTTCTTTTATTAATGGTGAAGGATCCTCATCGTCTTGTAACCCTAACTTCTCCTCTTCTCCTCAAACTCTCCTTCTCTTCTCTTGCTTATCTTTTCTTTTGCATGACAAGCAGTATTTTTATATTTAAAAGAACTTTTTCCCAAAGAAGAGAGCTTGTATTTATAGGAAATTAAATCAATTAAAATAGTTTTAGTGGATAATTAGTTGGTATTTAGTGGATATTAATGTAACTTAGTTGGAGTAGAAATCGACATAAAGAAAAATAAGTGACAAAATTAGGTTTAGGCAATTTTGACCTCACTATTAATGTCCTGACTTCACTGGGGTCCCGACCTTGACTCTACAACTCGGGACATGGGGGGCAAGTGTTGGTATGAAGGAACAAGAATCCAACGGGCTATGAGTCCAATAAAAGTCTCAATATCATTAAACCAAGAACCCTATAAGAAAAGATCACACCGCACCCTATGGATGTCTAAATCAATTACCTTTAAAGATAATGCCAAGTGTCCACCATGCAAAAGGTGAATATTACACTATAAATATCCTCATTTATTACTCAACAAAGTAAGATTTTTTGGGCCTTACTCAGTCATTAATTCCATTTATTGGACTGAGACTGACCCGAATATTATCTCCTCGGGTCCGCCTAACCGGCCTTCTTGTTTCTGGTCTGAGCATGTTTTCATGTCAGAACCAAGGGCCCAAAACATCACCACTCCAGCACATCAGCGTATGGACTCCTGGGCTCAGGCCCACAACCCGAGTTCAGCACAAATAAAAGTGATATCAAACAGACCCTAAAGGAAGATCAGATATGTCCCTCAGACATATCCACAAGTGAAGTTGTGCAACACGATAATCTTTTACTCGTTTGTTGACTTAGGTTATTTGTACAACAAAAAGTTTGGCTTTGTGTAATATTTCAAACCCAATGATTTTAAACAAGCATATAATCTTTTACTCGTTTGTTGACTTAGGTTATTTGTACAACAAAAAGTTTGGCTTTGTGTAATATATCAAACCCAATGATTTTAAACAAGCATATTTGATTTCATTAACCATTAGATATGGTCCAGGGTTGCCCTATGCTATAGTAAAACTAGCTTAGATCATATGTTATCATCTATTTATCGATCATAGGTTTGATCATAGGTGATGCAACAGAAACTTCCCTGAAATCAAATCTTGATCATTACAAGACTCAAGTTAGCTCACAAAAAGAGGGAAACATTTTAGTTTGAACTTTTCAATAGACGTGAAAGTTTGATCAATGCTTTGTCTTTGCTGTATTTAGACCCCAAATTGACCCATAAAGTACGATATTATGAACCATAGGTTTGATTTTATTCGGTTTTAACCCTCTAAATGCCTGAAAGGGCAACTTAATGTTAAGAATACTAGAGGTTACGAACATCGACAGTACTTTGGCCATTTTCCATGCAAATGAGAATCACATTGTGCTAATAACCTAAAATGAGCTGAATTAGGTTAGAATACGTATGTTGTCACGTTGTAGCAAACTCATACTTGAAGGATGAACGTCCATTCATTCTTCAAGGAACAACCAGTAACCTTCGAACTTGAAACAACAAAAACTCAAACTTTGGAGGATATTCGACGAATTTTGGCACCAAAGTGGTAAGCAGAAAGCAAACGAGTTTCGTTTTCATCACAATTAATATCGTGAGTTTTTAATCGTACGCGATTTTTCTTATGAAATGTCATTGCTGACTTCTCTTTTTTTTTCTTCTTTTTCTTTTTGGACCATTCCACGTCCAATCTTGAAACAAAGTTTACCAAATCTCCGACATTTGTGGATATAAACATGAGGTAGAATTATGAGCTTCTATATTTGTCTTAGGCCTAATTATAGCTAGGTAACATTTATAAGATCCGGTATTCTTCCAGGAAGCATTCACATTGTAAAATATCTGTATGATTAGTAAAAGCTTGTATATTAGCAATGTTAAACAAATCATCCAATCCTTGTCTTATGTACCTTTATAAGTGAAGATCCTTGTCCATTCAACAAATAGTATTCGACATGTGTTAATGAAATGTTTATAACAAGTTCTTGACATTAAAGTATATACTACCGAGAAGATTCGAATGAAGAAAATAAAAACTCAATACCATCAAACATAGATTATTTTAGCACCGGCGACTTTGAAACTATTGATCAGTAATCAGAGTAGAATCTAGGGTTGCTTTAAGATATGAAATTAATAGCTAGTCAAGCTCCACAAAGATATCCTAAATTTCAAGATTCAAGTTCTAACAACATATATGATGTGAAACTAAGGATGTGCGTATTTTCTTTATAAGGGACAAGGACCCAGCAAAGATATGCAGTATATGTACTTAATTTTCAACATTAATCATACTTTTTGACCAAAAAAAAAAACAATATTGATCATATTCGATGTGAAGACCTCACATTACCATATAGTGCGTAGAAGTAAAACACATAATAGGCGTCGCGACTTACCGATATATGATGAAAAAGTTATATAGTTGTATTTCAAACCCGATGGTTTCTCGGAGCGGCTTTGACAGTTCCCTAAAATACCTTCTTACCGAAATTCATCATATCCGTGATGATATCTTAAAAACGTGACGATTCAATTTCGTCCCTAAAATATCTTCTTTGTTTTTGGGTTGGAAATTGGCCAGCTTTTAGTACACACGTTGGAGTATTTTGGAGGTGCATTTTGTTACCACCCTTCAATTAATAGTCTCAAAAGTTACAATGAGGATTCCCACGAAGTTATTAACTACCTATGTCCCATAATTATTATAACAATATGTATTTCGAAAACTTTTTTTCTTATTTTTAACGATATCAAAAAAATGTTAAATTAGCATAAAATTAAATTTCACAACTTAATTTATCATTGATATTTCACAATAATTTTATAAAAAATGATGTTTTATCATCACAAACTCAATATCGAAATACGTATTGTGCAAACATTAATTTTGGGATGGAAAGAGTAGCTATGCTCATTTACATTGTATTCCAACATTCTATAATAAATGAAACTTTTTTTAAAGATTGTTATAAAATGTTTCATCTTCTGAAAAATACAATATCTTATCTCTCAATGTTACAGTATAGACACTACTCGTTACCAAAAATGAGAATTTTAGAAATTCAATCAAAAAGTTTACCCTACAAAATCAATCCAAGTCAAAGTGTTTCTATTATTTTGTGGCGGAGGGAGTATCAGGTTATCCTGTGGATTAGCCCTCCCAGCTTATATCTCATGAAGTTTTAGATCGATACTCCCTCCATTTAAATTTAATTGTGTTTCAGACCGAACACAAATATTAAGAAATATTATTAACACATAAAGAAATTCCACTCTTATATTTATTAATGATAAATCTTTTCTTGATCGTTATACTTCATTTAATGAGTATAGTGCAACAAATCTATATTTATCTAGATCATCCTTCACTATAAATATTTCCAAATCCCATTCAATCATTCCACAAACGATAAATAAATTGAAATGAAATCATTCCATAAACGATAAATAAATTGAAAGGAAAGAAGTATATTACATAAAGTGACGAGTCTAGAGCTTAATAATGCAATAAAGAACGAACTTTTGCGATCTCGATAAATGCTCAACATTGATCTACCTAGACTACCTCTATTGCCACTAAACCGGAGTTTAGGGTGAATTAATTACTTTTTTCAATTTGGCGTTCCCCGTTTAGGGTGAATTAATTTTGTTTATTAAATTTTCATTCTTGTGCGTCATTGTTGTTGACCTTGTACTTGTCTTGCTTTGACCACTTTGTATCCACAGGATGCTTTGAATTTCGAGTAGCAGTAATTAAACTCCAACACTTTTGGATATAGACATGAGGTCAAATTTTGACCTTTTTATATGTTGCTACAAATAATTAACCCAATTAGGATTCGGATCATAAGCAATTAGGTTTCGATGAATATGTGTTGGAACTTTACCTACGCTTTACTTTATGCATTATGAAGGGCTACATCAATGTCAATAATGCACGAACCGTATAGGTTGGACCTCTGATAGAACCCGTTGTAAGGTAGTATAAATTTAAATATTAGTACTACTTTACACAACATAATTTTAATAAAAATAAGTGGTGATGAGAACGAGTCGATTCCACAAAAAACGATTTTTTTAGATTTTGTGAATTAAATTGATGATTTACAATTTTCTATAAAATTTGATGGTTGTTGGACAAGAGATCAAAAATAGAAAGGGTAGATTAACTAATGAATGTTTGTTTTTTTGTATAAAAGAGTTCTTATCAAAGTTGATGAAATGTATGACAATTATAATTCTCACTCTTGATGGATTTAATCATCGACTAGCCTTTTTCTTTTTCATGCTCATTTATGATAGGTGTTTTAATAATGTACTACAAAAAGAGAGTTGGCGAAATATGTTATTGGTTACTATAAGACATATCATAACAAAAGTAACATAATAACTCTATATCAAAACGAGAATATAACATAGAATAAATACGTTGCATTATTAATATTTCTCTAACACCTCATGACATTGACCTAACATAAATTAGCGTCATATCATTCTCACATTCATATGATCATAGGTTAACAAAAAAAAATGATATTAGCCTATAAGTTTGCTACTAATATCAACCAGAAAAGAATGGTTAGACTACATACATAGTTCTCCTATGTACTAAGGTGATCAATCATAATACATATAATGAGTAATTGAGCATTAATCAACACATAAGCAAAATATCATAAATTTTGAACATGAAATTAATGAATTCGGGAATCACATCTCATAAAATCCATGAAAGAGTTTCAATTACTATCCCATACTAAAGTCTTGCGCTACCATTGTTATGAGAGAAATGACAAATTCAACAAACAAGATGATCTCTTCTTTTATTAATGGTGAAGGATCCTCATCGTCTTGTAATCCTAACTTCTACTCTTCTCCTCAAACTCTCCTTCTCTTCTCTTGCTTATCTTTTCTTTTGCATGACAAGCAGCATTTTTATATTTAAAAGAACTTTTTCCCGGAGAAGAGAGCTTGTATTTACAGGAAATTAAATCAATTAAAATATTTTTAGTGGATAATTAGTTAGTATTTAGTGGATAATTAATTTAACTTAGTTGGAGTAGAAATTGGTATAAAGAAAAATAAGTGGCAAAATTAGGTTTAGACAATTATGATGTCACTATTAATGACATCAGATTACGAGGTCAGTTGAGGTTCTACCTTATCCACTTATCCCCCTCAAAAGGATAAGGGTGAACTTTGACGATGCTCAAAGAAAAGGGCTCAAGCTCAGGGAAAGATCAAGTCGGTCTACATTGAGCTTCGAGCCAATGAATCACCAAGGTTAAAGGCTCAAAAACCCAAGGCCTGAGTCCTGACTTCACTGGGGTCCCGACCTTGACTCTACAACTCGGGACATGGGGGGCAAGTGTTGGTATGAAGGAACAAGAATCCTACGGGCTATGAGTCCAATAAAAGTCTCAATATCATTAAACCAAGGAGCCTATAAGAAAAGATCACGTGGCACCCCATGGATGTATAAGTCAATTACCTTCAAAGATAATGGCAAGTGTCCACCATGTAAAACGTGAATATTACACTATAAATATCCTCATTTACTACTCAACAAATTAAGATTTTCTGGGCCTTACTCGGTCATTAATTCCATTTATTGGACTGAGACTGACTTAGGTATCGGAGAAGGTCCCCGAATATTATCACCTCGGGTCCGACTAACCGACCTTCTTGTTTCTGGTCTGAGCATGTTTTCATGTCAGAACGAGTCGAATAATTGAGCATAAATCAACACATAAGCAAGATATCATAAATTTTGAACATGAAATTAATGAATTCGGGAATCACATCTCATAAAATTTATGAAAGAGTTTCAATTACTATCCCATACTAAAGTCTTGCGCTACCATAGTTATGAGAGAAATGACAAATTCAACAAACAATTAGAAAAAGTCATCACTACACAACTAAGGAAAGAGAAGAAACCAAACGATCAATAACAACTGGTCTATAAACAACCGATAATAATCCCCCAATGATTGATGAACCAACAGACCGTAAATTTTAATCATCTGTGATAAACCTCTCGTCAAAAGCGTCAAGAGAAGACCAATTCGTAGCAACGTTGTCCTCTTGTCTAATGATAAGCTCTGATAATTCGTTTCATATTTTTTCGAACTTGGGCAGTGGGTATATATAGAAGATGCAAAATAATTGAAATCCCACAAAAATGGAAAGATAAGATTGCGCGGTTCAGGAATGGCGCACGGTCCGTGCGGGTGGGACAAGGCCCGTGCCAAGGCACACGGCTCGTGCTCTTCCCCTTATTCTCTGTGCTTAGTGCAATGTGATACTCCATGTTGTAAGTCTCGTGCTTGATATACACAGTTCGTGCTTGACAGAAAATAGGGCACTTCGTCTTTAAAGCTCCAGTAAATGATAAACACGTCTCAACACTTCCAAGACCAACTATAAACTTCGAAAAATGAACTACAAATCTCCTTCCAAGCAGCTCACGTTCATAATCACTTCAAACTCTTCACTTCTGCAAGAAAAACAAGTGGTATGGCAGTGTCGACGCTCTAAATAGTAAAGGGAACTAAAATGACTCAAATTAAGACTAAAATTGACTCAAACAAGTAACAATGATTAAGAAAACGATGTATGTTTACACACACATCAAGCTCTAGACACCTTTCGACCTTAAGTTAAATATAGCACACTAATCTCTAATCAGGTTTTGCACGTTTTTCTTGCACATCTAATGTTTATGCTGGAACCATGTCTGAACTAATGGTAGCTAGAAGGTTCATTAATATATATCTTCCCCCTTGCATGAAGTGTGGACAATAAATATGCTGATCCGACCTACCAAGTGTCAAATAAGGTCTATATGATGAATCACATAAGTGACAATAAATAAGAGAGGCAACAATCGAACTCACAACATAATATCACGATCCGATTTGATATCATCTTAAGAAATAAATTCTATTAAAAGACCAAACTGATAGACAAGGCCCACTATTGTGTACTCCCCCTCTTATGAGAGCCAACTGAGACATAAAGTATGGACAACGAATACACTGGTTTAATCAGGAATTAAACTCGTGATGTTTTGTACAATGATCTGTACACTCTGATACTATCTCGAAGAAACAATTCTAACTAAAGTTCAAACTAATCGTAGAATTTCAACTAATGTATATCTAACTCGTCTCTTGAGGTTCAACAGCAATTTAGCCAAAGACTTGGGATGTGTGTGGAATCAAACCTTTGCATCTATCTTGGTATGCCGAGTTGTTATGGTAGATCGAAGAGGGTTGTTTTCGCAGGGCAAAAGAGAGTATGTGGAAACCGTTGTAGAGATGGGACAACAAACTGATATCACTGGCCAGAAAAGAGATGATGATCAAGGCGGTGCTCCAAGCCATCCCTACCTACTTAATTTCATGCTTCCGACTTCTTGAAATGATGGTCGTTGATCTTCCAAGTAGATGTTGTCAGTTCTTGTGGGGCTTGAAGGAGGGTCAACGCAAGATCTATTGGATGAGTTAGTCAAGAATGTGCACGCAAGATCTATTGGATGAGTTAGTCAAGAATGAGGATTGGCATATATAGAGTTTGGGAGTTTCGACGGCGTATTACTTTCCAAGCAGTTATGATGGATCCTAAATCAACCACATTCACTTGCGACCAAGGTCCTTAAGGCGCGTTACTTCCCAAGGGGATCAATTTTGGATACTTATTTGGGAATCAATCCATCATTTCTATGGGATAGCACGCTGTCAGCGAGGTCTTTACTACAATTGGGCCTCTGTCGAAGAATCAACTCTATATAATAGACTAAAGTCTTGGATACACCGTGAACTCCCATATCTTCGAATCCCATCTCAAATTGCCTTGTTCCCTCAGTCAGCAACGGTTAATATGTTGATGGAGACCTCTTCAATGACTTGGAACTCTGGCATCATCGAGCAGCTATTCCCCCAGGATGCTTCTCAAGCTATACTAAGAGCACCCATTGGCTTGTCTTGCAGTGAGGACTGGTGAGAATGGAATTTGGAACCAAGTGGAATATTCTCCGTAAAAAATGTGTATAATGCAACTTGTAAGTTCTATTTCATTGATCATGAAATCGACCCAGTAGAAGCTAAAGCATGGCAGAGCTTATGGAAAATTGATGTTCTTCCAAGGATCAAGTTTTTTCTTTGGAGAGCCTGCAACAATTGCCTCCCGAATAGGACGAATTTGATCAAACGAGGCTTGGAAATTGATGACCATTGTCCTATGTGCAATTCAGGGTCAAAGTCTCTATCCCATGGTTTTTTTGTGAATGTAGCTATGCGAAAGACATAAGGTCAAGATCATCATTAGTGGTGAAGCCCCTCAATGGCTCTATGACTTTCAAGGAGTGGTTCTTCGAGATTCTGTGGACGACAAATGCTAGCGATATTGCAGAACTTTTCATGATCTTGCACAATTGTTGGACAAACAAAACTAACAAAGTTTATGGGAAGCAAGTCGTGAAGGCCTCCTTGGTGGTCTGTTTGGCTAGACGATGGCTTAATAATTTTGAACAAGGCATGAGTCCTATTGAAGTTGTCATAGAAGAACTTGTGGTGATTCGTAAAACTGATACGCTAGGAGAAAGGGGATTGGACGAAGGGCCGGCAGGCACGGCTTGTGTCAAGCCCACACAGGCCGTGCACCTTGGATGCCAGTAGTTATCGGGTGTCGTGCGGCCGTGCATGGTGATGGCACGGGTTGTGTGGGCCTACTGGGTTTACTACTTCTTTTCTCCTATTTTAGGGTTTTTCTCTTTATTTATGGGTTTATAAATACACGCATGTATCAGATTTTATTAGAGAGCTTGAGAACGACTTTTGTCTAGGGTTTGAGCGAAACAAAAGGTGAAATTAAGCGAGTAAAGAGAGACAAACAAATTATAATCCTTCGGTTTATTAGTGTATATTTTTTTGTGGGGTTTTCTCCCAATTCTCGGGTTTTTCCACGTTAAATCTCATTTGTTTTCATTGTAGCTCTTGTTTGTGTTGATCATGTACTTGGTTGTGGTATTCGATTCATCAATTTCTCGAGATAAATTCATGACAACGGGTATCAGAGCTCCAGGGTATGTCATATTTTGGAAAGTCTGTATCTTTAAGGGGAATGATTAGATCTTTGGGATAAAGATTGGATCATTGGATAAAGCTCGGATCTTTGGATAATGATTGAAGTTTTTCGAAGTCAGCGAGTTCCGTAAACGAGAAAATGATGAATACAATGAAGTTCAAAATCGAGTAGTTTGATGGGAAGAGACGAACATCAGTATCTGGCAGAGTACGATCAAGGATATCTTATTCCAACTGGGACTTTCGAAGGCACTTAAAGCCAAAATTCCGTTGACATGAAGAAGGAAGGTTAAGAGGAGATGGAGGAGAAGACGACTGCTACCATTCGCTTGAGTCTCGCGCCAAAAGTGAAATACTAGGTTTTGATGGAGACTTCTCTCCAGATGTTGTGGGAGGACTTAAAGAAGATCTACATATCGAAGTCATTGTCCAACCGTCTATCTTAGAAGATTGATTTAAACGATCTTAAGGTGATGGAAGGTATGTTCTTGAACGATCACTTCTCTGCGTTCAACAGGTTGGTGACTTTGTTGATCAGTTTAAAAGTGAAGGTAGATGATGAAGAATAAGTATTGATCTTATTGGAGTCACTTCTAAGTTCTTATTCTGCACTCGAGACTTAGTTGACCACTTTGAAACTGAAGGTTGAAGGTTGAAGTTCTTATTCTAAGTTGAACCTAATTTCAGTCAACGAAGGAGAAAGCTTCATAGCGAGGTCCAAATCCAAAAGAAGAACGAAAACCAAGACTCCTGAGGAGTACTATAAGTGTCATAAGATGGGCACTACGCGATGGAATGTCCGGAGAACAAGAACATATGAAGAAAGTCAAGTTCTATGAATGCAATAGAAGGGGACCACGACAATGATAAAGAGCTCTACCTGATCTCAGATTCATCAGATCTCCAAAAAGATTCTACGACAGGAAAAGGTATCGACTCTGATTGGATGGTTGATTCAGGATATTCTTTCCATATTTTTCAGAGTGGAGATCTTCATTACAAGTTTGTGCCTAGTAGTGTAGGTTTCATACGGAGGGATAATGGTTGGACATGCAAGGTTCTCGAAGTTGGTACAATCAAGATCAAAATGTTTGATGGGACTGTACGTGTAGATTTGTTCCTAATGTGAGAAAAAAATCTGATCTCAATTGGAGGATATCTGTGAAATGTAGAGAGATGAAGGTATGTAGAGGTGCCATGATCGTGATAAAGGCTCAGAAGATAGATAACCAATTTAGGTTGATTGGGAACACAGTTATGGAGACAGAACTTCAAGGATAGTCATACAAGAGCCGAGATAGAAGTCAACGTTGGACTGTCAAGAAGTCGAGAGATGGTTCAGTTGATTCGGTCTCAGTGCGTTCTCGTACAGATGGTGAAGTCATCAGGGGGCTATCAGATTCAGTGAAGCTAAGGTTATAAAGTTTAAATTACGCAAGAGGCGTATATCACAGGAGGTGCAGAATGCAAAGGGCTCGGGTAGTACAGGTGGTGCAGGTGCCAAAGATCTGAGGATGATACAGAGAACTGAGGATAGATCATCATCGAGGAAGATTGATCGGTATAGATGGGTGCCGATGGAGGAAGGAAAGGTGGTGAGCCTTGCCTTTTAGGCCTCACGATCCTAGTAAAGAAGGTTGTGGTGGAGCGCTCCTACCACAGGAAAAGGGGTGCAAGGTCGTACGCAGGTATGGTACGAGGTGATTACTCAATCTAGGTGACTTGTGTGTTTCGGAGGTTCAAATCGATTCTCGAGCTCTTTACGATAAGGTGGAGATTATTGAAATTGTCATAGAAGAACTCGTACTGATTTGTAAGTTTGAAACGCGTGGAGAAAGGAGATCGAACGAAGGGGGGTAGGCATGGGCCGTGCGCCTTGGAAGCCCAAAAGTTGCTAAGCACGGGCCGTGCGCTTGTGCGTGGTGATGACACAGGTCGTGCAGGCCTGTTGGGTTGGCGGCTTGTTTTCTTTGTTTTTATGATTTTTGTTTTAATTTAAGGGTCTATAAATACACCAATGTAGCATATTTATATAGATAGATTGAGAACGATTTTTTTCTAGGGTTTGAGAAAAAAAAGGTGAGAATGAGTGAGTAGATAGAAACAAACAAATTATAATCTTTCTGATGATTAGTGGTTTGTTTCTTTATTAGGGTTTTCTCCCAGTTCTTGGATTTTCTAACGTTAAATCTCGTGTTTGTCGTTACAGTTATTTTTCGTGTTGATCGTGTGCTTGATTGTGTTATTTGATCCATCGGTTTCTCGTGATAAATTTGTAACAAGTCCCATAGCAGAATATCTCAGAAGCTAGTAACTAGAAAAGAAAAAAAATGGCGAGCCCCACCTTTTGGAAGGCTGAAGATCAGCATCGACTCAGCGAATTCGATAAACGGGATTGTACAAGATCGTACTAGTATTTGCAACAAAAAGAATTACAAGATCATACTATCGTGAATCGAAGATGTAGATGATGATGATGATGGGATCGTTTAACGATGAACAAGTTCACAAGAAGGAAACAATAATCATCTATTGCATATTGAATATGTGGTTATTGAGTTAGGAGGTCTATGTCTTGAACCCTCTATATTTATAGGTTTCTAACATGATGTGATGATAACTTTATATTTAGGAAATTTTCATAGGAAGATTATTGAAGAAAATATCTTGAATAAAGATATATTCCCTAAATAACTTTATTTTCATGATTATTTCCCTTTTCTATACCTCTATAACAATAATTAAAATATAACCATTACAATTATATTTGTGATCATCAACTAGCTTAGGGGCAGTTGTTCGTGATCACAATAGAGACCTTGTCCTTGCAGCAGGAATAACTGAAACCTTGCAAAGTCGGCTGTAATCAGTGAGGCAATGGCTACCAGGTTTGGTATTGAGATAGCGCAATTAATGGGCGTGGAGCGATTAACCATAGAGTGGGACTGCATTCAAGTTATGGGGATATTGAAAAGAGAAGTGGCCGATCTATCAATCCATGGAGGCATCATTCACGACTACCTTGAGCTGCTAAAACGATTTTCGAAAGCAGATTGCTCTTGGGTCTACCGTGAGGCCAATAAAACGGCTCACGAAATGGCTTCTTTTAGTGTCGATTGCTTTTGTAACGGGCAGTGGTGTCAAACGTTATCGGATATGATTCTCAACATTTATAAGTCGGACAAAGAGCAATAAAGTTTTGCTCCATTGGGCCTTTCGAAAAAAAGAAAAAAAAAAGAAAAAAAACAATAGCCTGCCCAATCGTCCCCATCTCACGTGAGGAAACGGCCCACTTACACACCCCGCTCTACCCTAATTATAAGCTCCCGCTTTATTTCTAGAGAAGCATTTGCGTGAGTTAGATTCTTGAGAACATAAAAAACATCGGGTCCAGATTAGAGCTCATCACAATAGCATATAATATCCCTGGTTCTTTCACCATTAATTGCTAATTGACTTGAGCATCAACATAAGATCTAGTTCTCCTATCATAAGATCTAATGGTTCATGGTTAGCATGTGTTTCACCAATCGATCCAATTTCAATCCATCAGGAGAACACCAATAAAATTTATTTGGCGGTAACATTATAATCAAGATATATACAGGTTCAATCACTAGCAGATATCATTGATATTTTATATTTTTCCTGAAATTATTGTTGTTGATCGCTTATCTAGGGTCAGAAATGGGCTATGAAAAGATAGATGTATAGAATACAATCTATGCCAATCTATTGAAAACAGAAGTCGTCTTAACATATGGTCATCTTTTGTTTGTCTTGTGAGGATTTGACGCTAACCATTTGACAATATCTTCACAAGAGGTTCTAATAAATTGCACCGTCGCCTTCCAATGTATTATAGGATTGTCGCAAAATAACATTATGCAACAGATATGTATTTGTCTATTAATGTGGTGCAACTAGTAGCTCTCAACTGTTAGGATCAAGATCTTCTACAGTCTTATCGTTAGATTTTTAAATCTTATGAAAATGGTCGGTGAGTATGGACGTTAGTTCGAATCTTAAGGTTCCTAACCAGTTAACAATATCTTTACCAGAGGTTCAAATAATTCGCTTTGTCCCTTCCAATTTAACATGTATACGATTGTCTCAGAATAAACTTTGCAACAGAAACATATTTGTCTTTAAATGTGGTGCAACTAGAAGCTCTCATCTGGCAATATAAATATCTAGTATGGCTTTATTTTTAGATTTTTGAAAAAATTATAAAAACCTACTATTTTTCAATCAATATTACAAAATCATACCCACCAAAAATTATTTTCAAAACATATAATTTCAACCACTTTTTCGCTTCCCCACTCTCTCTCCTCCATATCAATTTCATAACTCCTCTTCTTTCTCTTCTTCTTTCTTGGGTTCAACACAAACCGTGCGCTTACTTTTCCTTCCGTGGATCCCACCCACTTTTCTCTTCTCCACCAAGTTAAGCAAGCAGTGACGCACTATATGAAAAAGCAGGAACAATGTATTGTACTCGGGAGTATTCACGAACATTGTAGGAGATCCATGCGTGAGAGAATTCGAGAAAAAGAAAGGAGCAATTCGTCAGACGGCAAAGAAATCAAGGCGACGAAGGAATAAAAACATCATCTTCTGTTTCCTACAAATAGGCATCAAGGGGTAGGAAATTAATACAACACATCAAACACAAAAACAGCACCAGAAGAGTTAAAAAAAATACCCAGTTTGGGGTATTGAGGGATATCCTCTACGGGTATAATTTTATTCCGTTAGAGAAGAAAAATTAGCGAGAGTTATCCTGGTGATTGTAATCCCCTAGCACAATCTAGGGACGATATTTGTAATCCCTCTTTAGTTGATATTTTGGTACCGCAACGGTCCTGTGGTTTTTACCCTTTTATTTTTAAGGGGTTTTCCACGTTAAATTTTGGTGTCGACTCTATTTATTTTTGGGCTATTTATTTATCTCATTTTTTGTAGCGCAACGAGGGAAAAGTGTTGGGTAATTTCCGTTGTACCACACATCGACTTTTCCCAACAGATATTTGCTACTGTGACGAGGATAGCGATATGGATGCCCATTTTGATGATCCATGTGGATGTATTTCCCTTCATATTGGCAATGCAGCAGCCAAAGTTCTAATCAATATGCATGCTGATAATGATGTTCTTCTGCCTACAATCGTTTGACGTGAATGTGTTTGAACCTTTGTGTTTTTATATCATATTGTCATAGTGTATTTCAATTTTCTTTTATGTGGATGATTATATTGAAATTCATAAAAATGTTGATGAAGTTGGATTTGGCTGGGTGGTTTTGACCAGCATTTGAATGAACCATCAATTGATCAAACTATTTTTATTTTATTTTTTCTCCACAAACATTCAACTTTTCATTAAGCACCCAAACTCACTTCGTTTACAAAAGCAGTTTCACAGAAGCATCATAACTAAACCAGTAAATCTAAATTACTCACTTCGTTTACAAAAGCAGTTTCACAGAAGCATCATAACTAAACCAGTAAATCTAAATTAAACAAACATATATATGACACTAAATTATACGTTTATCTTATTTATTTATCTGAGATAAGATATATGATCTACCTATTTTAATTAAACAAATACATAGACGGACTTACCTGGATGCCGTGTTGGCTTTGCCTCGAAGGCCGCACCACGACCATATCTCGATCCATTTGTGCAGCGATTGTAGTTTATTGAAATCGCGTCTAGGTTTTGAGGATTTACAATCCACGGTTTCCAATGGGCTTGATCTTTCCACGATCGAGGGACAAGTCGAGCTTGTTGACTTTGGCACTCGATGAAATCGAGAGCAGCGATAGAATGAAGTCGCGCCTCAGATTTGAACTGGAACGATTATTTTTGTTGAAATCAAGATGAGCTATTGGTTTGGTTGTAGCTCTCATACGAAACCCTTAAAGAAACAGAGAGTAGTCCTGTGCAATTTGCTTCAAAATAGCAACTGCTAGTTCCTAATTTCATGGACATAGAAAATTGCTTCGGAAAGAATCAATATGATGATATTGATTTGCTCATTGCCGTCGCCGTTGCCATCGTCATCCGAACTCAAGCCGAAGCCGTGCATGTATCATGTTGATTGAAGAAGATGTGTGGCAGCACAAAGGTTACATAATCCATTAATTATTTTTTAAACTTAAGGTTAAAATTTCTAAATTTAATGAAAATAAATGGAACATAATATCGAATAAATATTGATCGTAGCATTTCGTCGTATTCTGTTTTGCAAGGTTGGAGCAAAAGATAATTATTAGATTCTATTATTTATTGATATATGATATAAATAAATTAGGTTATCCTATTTGGTCTCATTATTAACAAAACGAATGTTACCCGTGTTCGTTAACGTTGATTTTTTTTATTAGTATTTTTGCACTATTTGAACGGAGCGAGCTTTCTTAACGGATAGATAGTTAAGAATATCATAGATTATATAGTTGAGAATGTGGGTGTCCTTGGAATCTTCAATACTTTATGCATAGTATCGGAGATAGGCATGTTTACCACATTGGTTATATAATCACATATATTCCCCATTCAAATATTGTGCCGAAATATTAAGCGACATGGTTATTTTATGTCATGGGATCCCATGTTCGTTATTTGCATATTAATAAAACAAAATTACAAACAACATGGTTATTGTACGAATCGGGGATCCTATGTCTGTTATATGTATGTTAAAAATAAACGAAAAGAAAACGTTACACTATATTCTCTAGTAATAATTTTTTTATTTCTGCACTATTTGAATAGTTGAGCGTCCTTAAACGGTTGAGGCTTGGAAGTTAAAATTCAGCCAATTTGGTGTTTAAGAAAAGTGGTTCTCTAATTAGGTGAGCAAGATATGGTATCCTCCCACTTACCTGGCCAAATTCGGTTTGACATGTTGTGTCTAAGGAAAGTGGTTTTCTAATTAGGTTCGTATGACGAAGGTAGCCACCCACTTACCTGGCTATTTCGATTAAAGAATTGATTCCCCATTCAAATATGGTGGCAAAATAAAAATTAAATTCATGCGGATAGTTTAAATTGGATAGAGCATCGTAAAATTTTCAAAAAGAACTACAAGTCGCCTCTTGTGGTAATGTGGGGGTGAGCTCAGCGATCCTTCCTTGAACAATTTGAGGTGGGGCGTAGTATAATTATAAATGGTTTTAAGAGTTGCTCCCTATATATTCCTGAAAGAGCGAATAAGTGTCTCATGTTTGCTCATATTTCTCATTTTTATAGTGATATGGCAACATCGAGATCGCTTTCGTTAGATGTGCTTAAAGGGAAAACATTGAATGACAAGAACTATTCAATTTGGTGCCATCGTGTACAACTGGTCTTGGAGGCTGAGGAGCTAAAAGACCACATTCTGACCAAAATGGATGCTCCTGGGAAGAC
>JAOVYX010019304.1:0-18697 GCA_035668315.1 Drosera spatulata | reverse complement strand
ATGCGTGTCCGGGTGCAGAGGAGCACTCGGATCAACATCTGGACCTCGTGATCGACTCCCTCGTGAAGAAGAAGGCCAACTAGAGGTCGATGCGCGAGGAGAAGGCTAATCTCTAGTAGGCATGACCGGGGCCATGATGTCGAACGTCTCCAATGGTGTCGTCTGTGGGACGATTAATGCATCACTGCTCTCGAAGCTCCTCGCAGCGCGACGATCCTGGGACGAGGTCCCTCGTCCACTCGATCGTCCGCGTGACGAACTGCTGTGTCGTCCCCTCGAATCTCCGGAAGCCATCTGTGAATACAAAGGATTAAAACGATATGAGTTTAGAAAAGTCTTCTCTATAATGATAAATAATAAAACTTCAATCTTGCAACGATCTCTGAAGAAAATGATAATCAATCCTCGTCTCGAAACCAACAAAGATAAGTTTTGTAGAGGGAAAAGTAGAAAATTAGGGTTTCTCTGCTGTCACCTTCTATAAGATCTAAAACACTTATTCTCTCCTAAAAACGACGAAATCAAATGAATATATATAGGACTAGAATAAAACCTAATAGAATAAACAAAACATGAACAGAAAAATCTTGTCTTCCAACAGTTCACAGGCGTGAACTTTACAGGTCACGGTCGTGACCTAGACTAAAACTATCTTGTGCTTTCACTGTCAAACTTCAAGGGCGTGACATCAATGGTTCACGGCCGTGGCACCTTGTTTTGCTTCAAGTTGTCATTTTTCTTCACTTCGCGGTCGTGAAATTTGAATGTATGGTAGTGATATTCTTAATTTATGTCAATTCGTCACTTTTTCGAATCATTTAGCTCCAGTTTGCATCCAAGCGCATAAAACACTTCAAATCAACGTCAATATGAAATAAAAACATGAAACACGGTAGTACCAATGTCTAAGACACAAAAACTATAAGTTGTAAAAGAAATAGATTACATGGGGAGGGGGAGGTGAATAGGCTGCTCTAAAAATTTCTATAACTAAAAACTAACTATGAAGCGGAAAACAATAATCTATACGAAACAGATAAGATACACAACTTTGATCACATTCAACTAGTCTGACTCAATAACCGAAGAGAGGATGATCAATCTATCAACTAAACCAACCAAATTACTGATCCAAAGATATCGATCAAGAATTTGTGTCCAACTTTTCTGTCAAACAGATAATATAGGAATACATGATCTAACCTATTAGAACAATGATCGAACAGTGATTAATCAGGATTCTTATTAACAAAATCTTCATTCTGATCAGACTCGTGAGTTAACAGTGATTGAATCGACGAAGATAAAGACAGAATTAAAGAACACACAGTTTATAGTGGTTAAGACTCAAATCAGTGTTAACGAACTAATTGAACTTAATCATTTCTTCCTCTTGTTACCAGTATACTAACTAAGAAGGAGATCCACTAGATCACCTCGGATCACAGTTCAACAGTTTGAATTTTCGGAATCACTCAACAACCTCTACACACAATCAGATTTCAACAAATCTATCACCAGATGATCACCGTAGGATCCAACAACTAATCTCAATAGATCATCAAAAGGAACAAACTCACAGAGTAAGAACACTTGCACCAATCATCGTCTTCTTCTTAATGTTCTAGAGAAAACTTATTCTTGATGAACACTTGAAAGTTTTCTTGATAAGGAGAGAGAGAGAGAGGGAGAGAGAGAGAGAGAGAGAGAGAGAGAGAGAGAGAGAGAAACTTTGATTCGTAGATATGAAAAGCAAAAGTGAATTCTTCCGTTGCTTTCTCTCTGTAGTCTTGTACCTTATACAGACCAACGCTTGAGGCTTGCTCTCAAATCAACCCCTACTTCCTTTTTCAACTAGTCATATGACGCGTCCTCTTTAATCTTTGATAGAGTTTTCAATAGCAGATAAACGTCAGAGAAGATACTTCTCTAGAAGTCTGATTCAACCCGTCGGATCTGTTGTTAACAGTCTGTAGTCCTTTGTGAATGACTCTTATAACTTATCTGATCACAACTGCTTTGATTTTTTCAACTTCACTATCTTAGACCACCTGTTCTGTCTAGAGCTTCTACTGAAGACTTATCTTATCCTATAACTCCCGTTCTCCCCAAAGCATTTATCATCCTGATCATGGTAGTCTGATACCCAGTGTCTGACAGAGTACCTGTTAACCTTAAGCACATTTGACCACACATGTTAGTAATCCTTTAATTCATCAAATCCAGTAAAGTACTATCAAAAACTATACTAAAGAAATACAAATAACAATATAAAAAGTGAAAATAAAAGAATTATTTAAGAAAAACATGACCATTTGCATAGTTATCGGTAATCTTCTCAATCAAGGACATAAACTGATTATCTAAAGTCTACTAGAGAAGAGAGGTATACCAAGATATCTGATAGGGAAAGATCCCTTGTCCATGGCCATAGATTCAATCAACAGGTTACCCTGTTCAGATGAGACACCACAAGCAAATAGCTGGCTTTTGCTAGCATTAGCTTGAAGTCCAGAAATTTCAACAAAATCTAATAAGATTGATTTTACCACCGCCAATGCCTCAAGACTAGCTTTTGCTAATATCTAAGATCATTAGGAATAAATAGACTAATGAGCTTAGTCTTCAACCACTTTGGATGAAACTGAAAATCAGGTTGTGTACTAGCAAGCAACAAGCTTCTTGTCAAGAATTCCATTGCCAGAACAAACAATGGGGGTGATATAAGATCCCCTTGAAGAAGCACTCTCGTACCTTGAAAGTGCTCACTGAGATTACCATATATATTAATGCCATAAGATACTTTAGTGATGAAGAGCTTAATCCATGACAAGAATTTCTCAGGGAAGCCAAGTATTTTCATCTATTTCAAAAGAAAATCCCATCTCAAGGAATCATAAACCTTCTTGATATCTATCTTAACTATACATCGAGGGGTCGCTGTAACATATCGTGGTTTTCGCTTGATGGAGGATGGATTTTGAGTGATGATTGATGATATTGAGGACAGCGTGGTGGATTTTGGACTGATTATTAGTGTGCGTTGATGATTTTGGGGAGAGGATTTGGATGGATTTTAGTTTGCATGTGGGTGGTGTTGGTGTTAGATCTGAATGCGAATAGTAGTTTGAATGGTGGAATGCTTTGGGTGCTGGAGCAGGTGGTGCATTGTGTATGCCACGTGTCGTATGGGGTTTTTGTTGTTGTAGCTTTTGGGAATTTGGTTGGCAGAGATTGGAGAGTGGGTTTTATCCCTGAAACTCTCATTTGACTGGGATTTTATCTCCAAGACTCTTGATGATAATGAGAATGGGTTTTATCCCGTATTATATTGTTGAGTGTTGATTTGTAATTTGTCACAAATTGATATCAGATTCAGTTGATTCAAGAAGTTGTGGTTGAGCTCATCAGTTCCCAAGGGAACCGCTGGATTCGCTCTTGCTATTCGATTCTGAGTTGGTCCTGTTCGTGGTGATTGTGTAATTTCTTGATATTGTTATGGTTCTAGTTCAAGGTCAAGAATTGATTCTATGGACAGTTATGATCTTGTTTCGGTTCCGTGACTGCGTTACTAATTTTATATTCTGCCATTAAAAGTTTGGTATTGAAGTGCTCCCATGGGTGTGATGGTTGAGCTTTTGCCTTTCTTTTTTTTTTTTTTTTTTAGGGTTGTGTGCTCCCATGCTCCCATTCCCATGGTTGAGCTACTATGGATTTATATTCCGTGGTTGTGCTACTAGGTACCTAAGTGAGGTATCCACTATTCATGACATGACAGACTCAGAGTACAAAGATATTACGTCAATCGTCAAACGGGCTACCCATGAGATTATGTTTCTGCACCTACATGTTTCATGCGTCGCCTTGCATCTTAGGTGCGCATTCAATGAGATTATGTTTCCGCACCTGCATGTTTTGTGCATCGCCTTGCACCTAACGTGCGCATTCAATGGGATTATGTTACCGCACCTGCATATTTCATGCATCGCCTTGCATCTTATGTGCGCATATATGCTAAGAGAGTGGGGGATACGCATCGCTCCTTAGTTAGTTCCTCACCCATGACGATGACTCAAAGAATAACGTTTTCATAGCCACCCAGTCTTAATTAAACAAACAATGAATGATCCCAATGGATCTAACAAGGGATACCAAGTTTGACATTCTTTATGACAATTCCAAAGGATGTAAAAATGGTCACGCCAGACCCAGGAAGGGACATCAAACTCAACCTTCATAACATTTTCAAGGAAAACAACAAAAGATCCAACGGATCCAAGAAGGGATGCACAATGCTCGACCTTCACAACTCGAGGTCACATATATATTATTTTATTCATTTTTCGTTAGTTCACATCACTAAGATAATGAAGCCAAGCCATACATCATTACGTCCTTTTTATTTAAGCATTTAAGGGTCGTTTTTTGTTTATGTCGCGAGAGGGTATATATGTTATAGTGGTGCGTATTCTAACCCGTTTCAATCCCAATACCCCACATCACATATGAAACATGTAAAACAAATTGGAATATATACCAACAGAAAAATAAATTACAGATATTTTTAAAAAAACCTCTTGACGAGAGTAAATTTATCCAATTCCGAGGTGAATTGGGCATGGTAGATTTAAATGAGTAAAATGACCAAAAGTGCTCTACTGCACATGTAAGATGCAGACTAGCATTGATTTTACTCGACTATTGTTCTATTTCTGGAAAGAAACGTTTTTCAAAACTGATTGCCTAAATTTTCATAACAGTCAAATAAATGACTGAAATTGCGCAACGGTTATTTCTCTTTGGCAACGGTAAGTTTTCTATTGAGTATAAATGTGTAAAATTTTTCAACCCAAAACACTTTTACTCTCTCTCCCTTTATCTCTCTAAGCATTCTCAAACTCTCCTTCACACTCTACTGCAAACCCTAGTTCAACTTTTTCTAGATCTAATTTTTCACGAGCGATACAGTTCATTTCCAATATCTTCAAAAATGGCAAACAATCGTTCCAATACACCATCCAAAAGTCGAAAAGATCAAGAGCAACAAAGCCCAACGAAAAGAACCGAGCTACAGATCGGAGTCCTGCTGGACTTCAAAACCCTAAGAAACGAGTCTGATGAAGTTAAGGAGATCTCTGAATCATACAAGATGCTGGATTGAAGTATTTGTGCGAAAAGACCAGCAAAATATATGACGAAGAAGTCCTTGACTTTATTGAGAAGCCAAAGGTGGCGGAAGATTTCCAGTGCATCACATACACCTCTAGCAAGAAAATTGGGATCATTATCTCTCCCAATGAATTTGAACAGCTGTTCAGAGTCTCAAATGAAGGACCCAAAAACATCCCCATCTCAGTTGTGAGTGATGGAAGGCATGCAATGCTAAGTGAAGATCGTCAAAAAGAAGGAATAAGGACCATGAAGAAGTATTTGTTAAAGACACACAAGCTACTGGCAAACGTGGTCAAGAAGGTGATCATGTCCAGGGAATTCTCCAAGGATCAAATCACTTCTGATTAGCAAGAGATCACGTGTGCAATCCTCACCAAACATAAAATCACTTGGGCAAAGCTGTTGATGTACCAACTAGCCAGAGCGGTAGAGGCCAGACAACCATTGTTTGATAGAATCATCAATATTATTCTCAAGGAAAAACTCAAACTCTCAGACAAGAGAGGAAGGCCATGGACTGTGACTAAACAAATTGATGTGAAAAAGATTCGGAAGCAACAAGTTGGCTTCTCAAAGAAGGCAAAAGCTGTGCAGACTGTAGCAAAAGCTCTAGAGCAGCCTATCAAGAAGGTCTTGGTGAAGCCTAAGGAGAAAATCACCAAGAAATCTTCAGAAGGCAAACAAAGGAAGACCAAGGTTACAAGAAGAAAGCTCATTTTGCAGATCTCGGAAGAGGAGACCTGGTCAGAAACCCCTGCTACACAGCCTATGGAAGAAGAAGAAAAAACTTAGTATGCACCTGCAAACGAGAAGACTGGAACCAGCACACAAAGACCAACAACAGTGACAGAAGTAGAAGGATCATCATCAAAGGGCATCCCTCCAAAGGAGCCAGAAATGGCTGTACTCCATGATGCAAACATTGTATTGGAGTATCTCAAAGTAGGAGCTGATGAAAACCTTCAACAGCTCATCTTGGAAGCGCAGTAGAGCTACCAGGAAGTCAGAGAAGGACCTACGGCATAGCTCAGATAGGTGCTAAGTGCACAAGGGTACACAAGGAAAGAAATTGAGGACATTGAGGCTAAGTTGAGAAGAATGCAGACTGATCAACCTCTCAGCGTCTCTACTGTAGCCTCCTTGACAATAAGGACTACTGCATCTGAGATGGACTCATACATAACTGCTATCATTCCCATCTGCACTGCAGGAATGGAGATAGTTTGAATTGAAGCAGAAAAACCCTCAACGACATCTGAAGTCTGGGCCACAACAACAACTACAACAGGAACTGCAAACAAGGCAGAAATTCAAGAAGCGTTGCAGACCATCCACTCTCTACAGGCGAGGTAATAGAACACAGATCAAAGACAGACAAAATTCTTGGCAAACCTTAAATGGAAGCCATGATACAGAAGTTTATCAAGAAGCACAAGCTTCCAAAGAAGAGAAGGTTCAAAGCTGCAAGGCCGAAACTGATCCCATCAGGACCTACCACAAGGTACAGAATCAATCCTGATAGAACCAGAACAGAGATTGGCATCGTGGATAACATGACAGAGACTGTGATAGAACAACTGATACTAATTCAAAGAAGAGAAGCCACCAAGAAGAATAGGCCACTGAACCATACATAATCTTCAGTGGAGCTCTAGAAATCAAGGACTCAACTCTGAGGACAAAAAATCACAAGCAGGCTCAACTGCAACCTGTGAAGTTTGTTCACACACTGGAGGTAGAAGCAGAGTTGAAGAGATTGGTGGACAAACATGTCAGAGAAGCTACTCTTGAAATCTATGACGATGGCAATGATGATCATCAAGAAGAAGAAGGCCATGATGATGATGAGATAATTGATGAAGTTGCCAGAGAAGGCATCAAGAAATTGTCAGCAGCAAAACCAGAAGAATCAACATCAAAGGCACCTACAGCAGACAAGCCAGAGGCAACAGAGCCATCGGAGCCATCAGTAGAAAAGACAACAGCATCAGAGAAGTCAAAAATAGAAAGTTAACAGCAGAGGCACCAACAACAAACATATCAGTAACACAAGGATCAGGATTAGCAGAGACTACTTCAAAAGAAAAAGGAACAGGGGTTGAGCAGACTACTGCACAAGAAGGATTTACAGAGGTCACAGCTCTTAACCTTACTCCAACACAGATAGAGGAAGTGGTCATAAATGAAGATGAGTCACCTGATATGACCTTTGCGTTCAAGGAGGGGAAAACTACAGACGACAGCCCTTTCAAAAGGGTAACATTTGCAGAAATCAAGGAGCACCTAATGAGTGGCACCCCCACAAGTCAGGAGCATATGCACACCCAGGATGTATCCCCTTTGAACCTGGTATTCACTCCTATATCCTCTTTTGGGCTAGTGCAGACTATGGCAGATCCACCATCTGTTGGATTTCCACAAGGTCTATTATACAGCGGAACTTCCAACATCCCCATGACACCCCAGACTGCATCCTAAAGTCTGAGACAAGCCCTAGAAGATATCAGGTTGACATCAGTACATGAAAGACCATCCTCAACTGCCAAAACCATAGCCACTACTGAAAATCCTCCACCACAATAGCCCTCTGCATCCTCCCAATAGACGACGATAGACTACACACTGTGACAATTGGATCACAAAGTATACAACATGCATCAATGGACTAAAGGTGCATTCAAAGATCTTCTTGATAAACTTGAACCGGTTGCAGACGAGCTAAAGTCAAAGGAAACCCGAAACAAATGCTTTGAAGAGTTCCATGACATTCCTTCTGACATGGCTGAAGGTCTTCTCAAACAGATTCAAGGAGCAATGCTCTCAACCTTTAGCAGTGCAGACTTAGCTCCTCCAACCTCAACAAACTAAGAGGGCAATACTCAGGTGATCTACGCAGACTACAGACCTCTCTGTAGACCACTCAAAGGCAGCTTAAGGGGCATATTCTCAACAATAACAGAAGACTAAGCATGTTGGAAAGCAAGCTGCAATTTGAGACTACCAAATCCACAGCTGTTCACCAAGTCACCTCTTCTGAACTGCAAGTTCTCAAAGCTACAATTGAAGCCCTCACAGCAACTCTTCAAGGGGATGCTAACAAAAAGGGAGAGAAAGCAATAGAAAAAGGGAAGGAGACAACAACAGCTAGGTCCAGGTCTGTATAAGAAGAACTCAAAAGAAAATCTCACAATGCAACAGAAGGTGAAAGGTCTACAAAGTATGGAAAACCCTCAAGACCTTAGGGGGAGCAGCATAAGGGGGAGAAAAGAAGACATGGAGGACAACCTGAAGGCCACCCTCCAAAGCGCAACAAAGGAGGAGAACAACATAGGTGAATATTTTGTAAACTCTTTGCTACATGATAACTTTAGGCTAGGTTCAAATTTTTTTTTAACAATGTAAGTTTGTTAGCTTGCTGTTTACTTAGAAGTTTTGTTAGCATCAATTTAGGGGGAGATTGATAGGAATGTGCAATCCCTCTACTTGTATAGAAATTGATGAACAAAACTTAGGAGTTTAACCATGATGTAGTTAGTGCGCTTAGGCTAAAAATCAGGTTAGTAATCTGCAGTCTAGGTTTGATGCGGAAGAGCAGACAGCACAGATGGAGAGTATTGTGAGCCATTAGATGCTGACTATTACAGGAAGATTTCAACAAGGCAGCTAAGATATACATGGACAACAAAAGATTTGAGGTATGGAGAATCTGTAATAGGATTAGAAAAGCTGAAGTAAGTCTATCAACATCAGTGATGGGGTCACTGTGAGCAAACAGACAAAGCCGTCAACATATGAATAGTACAGTCATGGGTTCTCATCCCCTCAGCCTACAAAAGGGGATCAAAGAAGCTCAGAGGTGGATGATGATATTTTCAACATTCTTAGAAAGAAGAAGAATCAAAAATCATTGTGTAATCATCCGAGTGAGCTGAAAAGAAGAAGCAGGAAGAAGGGAGTTCACTAGTCTGTTATGAAGAACAAAGCTACAACAGAGTCCAAGGAAGGATCTGTGCCAGGGTCTAGGTTATTTGTCTTTGGCAAGTCGTAAACTTGTAAAGGGTTTCTTGTAAGCCAAAAACAAGAAGATAGTGAATTCACCCCTTGGATTGACTACACTGGTCACCACGGGAAGACTTGACTAAGCTCTTGTTTATCATTTTATAATGAGTATCTGAATCGTATAAAATCATGTGTTCTTGTCTTGTATTATTTTATTTTTCATATTAGAATTGTTAGAAATTAATTAAATAGCACAAAAAGATAAGCTTTCAAAGCACAAGTCTCTACAGCAGACACCTCATGCGGTCTGCAAGGATAATCAGTGTATTCTGATTGAACACCTTGCGACATCATATTAAAATTTTTTAAAACAACCTGATCACCCTCCCCCCTCCCCTAGGTTGTATCTGTGGGACTAACAATGAAAATATTGATATCAAACACAATAATGATTCAACAAGAAACTTTGAACTTCCAGAAAATAACTTGTATGAACAATCAAAATTTAGAAAGTTAAGTTGGTCAATTATCCTCGAAAATAACTAGACTAGAAGATCAAATGTCAATTTAGTAAATTCTCAACTTGTTAATCAACATCAATATTTAAGTACCATATCTTCGAAAGATGATGGAGAGTTGAGAGAGGATGAACGACTTAAAAAGTAGCCCCCTGTAATTTTTTGTATTTCATGTACCATTGATGACATTGTGTTTGATAATTGTTTTCTTGTTTTAGCTTCAATTAATGTAATGTCTTTTTCAGTATTTAAAAAGCATTTAAAAAGCTAGATATTGACTATTCAATGAGCTAATGGGCTTTTTGTTCGTCCTAAAGGAAAAATTGAAAATGTGATGGTTGAAGTGAATTATTCTACTTTTAATGCTGATTTTTATGTTCTTGAAATGATGAATGATGTCAATAACATTCGAGATAAATCTTCGTTTTTTAGGAAGACCTTAAATGAAAATTGCTAGCGTAATTATTGATAAGCAAAATGACACTCTATATATGGAGTGTGGTTATTGAGAAATTACTTTCAATTTATTTGATGCAAAGAAAAATTCTTCTTATGAATCATGCTATAGAACGGATATTGTTCATAATGAGCCTTCCTTGGAATTAATGTTTAGATGATATGATGAATGAAGCTTTTTGAGAATCCTAGCAAATTGAATGTTGTGAATTCTTTTTTTTTTTTTTTTTTTTTTTTTTGAAATTATTCGTGATGATATTCATGTGTCAAAAAGGAAGAAAAAGTGAAGAAAGAAAAATAGAGCAAAGAATAGGAAGAATAAAATTGTTTCTTCTCATTTTTATGATTCTTATTATGTGCATAAACTTCTTTCTTCTCATGTGAGATAATGAATAATTCAAAATGAAGCAGATTTGGGTGAGAAAAGATTTAGTTGAAAGAGCTAAAAAGGCTAAGCGTCGAAAAAGAATCTTCAGATTTGGATTCACAAATCGCAGTACGTTTCGATGTTTTAGATTCATCAACGGAAACGTGAACTGATTCCTCAACTGTTTGTGTTTTCTTGTTGTATACTCTGAAAGCTTTGATAGTTGTGGGATATCCTAGAAACGTTCCTTCATGTATCTTAGGGTCAAATTTTCCTATGTATTTTTTATCATTGCTGTGAATGTAGCATTTATATCCAAATGCATGAAAGTACTTGACACTTGATTTCTTTCCTTTCCACAATTCATAGGGAGTCTTTTTATGTTGCTTATGTATGAGACACCTATTTAGAACATAATAGGTAGTGTTTACTGCTTCAGCCCAGAAATTTTTAGGTAAATCTGTATCAGCAAGCGTTGTTCTGACTGCTTCGCTGAGTGTCCTATTTTTTCTTTCTGCTACACCATTTTGTTGTGGTGTCCTAGGTGCTGAGAAGTTGTGTTTTATACCATGATCATCACAATATTTATCGACTCCTGTCTGATCAAATTTAGTGTCATGATCACTTCTGATTGTTACTACTTCAATTCCTTTTTCATTTTGCACTTGTCTTAGAAACGTGGTGTTCTTTAGTCTAAAAAGGATGTTCTTCAAGTGTTCAAAAAGGTTGAAATCAGCATTCCTCTTTATAAGGAATAAAACAAGTGCCAAGATATGCATAGTTTTGAAAAGAGTTGTGCACTAATAAGAAGAAGCTAAAAGAAAACGAGAGAGTAACTATTGATGAAAATGTGTCCGTGGTCTTAGAAAAGAAACTACTCGACAAGCAAAAAGACCCCGCAATGTTTATATCCCATGTATCATAGGGAATTCGCAGATTTCCCGTTGCATGCTTGATTTGGGTGCTTCAATCAATGTTATGTCTTTATCTATATATGATTCCTTAAATCTAGGTCCTCTTAAATCAACCGGTGTAGTCATTTAATTGGATGACCGATTGGTTGCTCACCACGAGGGTGTAATAGAGGATGTTCTCATTAAGGTCAATGAGTTAGTTTTTCCCACTGATTTCTATGTATTAAGAATGGAGGAAGGAGTTTCTTCATCTTTTACTCTTGCACTAATTTTATTAGGAAGACCCTTCTTAAAGATCGCTCAAACAAAAATTGATGTTAATGATGGTACTCTTTCTATGGAATTTGATGGTGAAAAGATTAGTTTCAATATTTTTTATGCTATGAAAAGATCCAACAATGACATGTTTTTCTTATGTATGGTTAAAGTGATAGACTCTCTAGTGGAAGAAATGTTTGAGTTTAACCATACGAATTTTGTCAAAGCTATCATGTCTTTGAGGCTTGATGAACAATGTTTAGAGAATTTGAATATAGCTTGTGATGAAGATTTTAGTGAACTTGTGAGGCACTTATCTAATGGTGATGAAAATTATCCTAAGGCTGCCATTATTGATTTGCCAATAACTCATGAAAAGATTGTGCCTTCTATTGTTAATCCATCGAACTTGAATTGAAATCATTGCCTTCTCACTTGAAGTATGTATTTTTGGGTGAAAATGAAACCTTACAGGTCATTATTGCTAATGAATTGCCTTGTGATCAAGAGAAAAAATTTGTTAATGTGGTTAAAGAAAATAAACTGCCCATTGGATGGATTTTAACGGATATTAGGGGGATTAGTCCGTCAACCTGTATGCGTAGGATTTTTTTATTTTTTTTTTTGAAGATAATGCTAAACCTTCTAGGGAGGAGGCTCAACGTCGTTTGAACCCATCAATGATGGAGGTAGTTAAAAGGGAAATTCTAAAATTGCTTGATACGGGTGTTATTTTTCCTATTACAGATTCACAATGGGTTAGTCCTATTCATGTTGTGCCTAAGAAAACTGGTTTAACAGTTGTTGAGAACAAGGAAGGCGAATTTATTGCTACACGTGTTCAAAATGGATAGAGTGTGTATTGATTATAGAAAATTGAATGCAATGACCAGAAAAAATCATTTCCCTCTTCCCTTTATGGATCAAATTCTTGAGCGTCTTACGGGATGTTCTCATTATTGCATTCTAGATAGCTATTCCGAGTAATAAAGCAGTATGCCTATCTGGCCTCGGGGATTTATCTTCATCCATTAAGAAAACCGCATTAGCAATATCAACAGTAGTATATCTAGCTGCCAGCAAGGTAATTAAGTCATAAAAGAGAACAAGGTCATGAGCAATTACCTCCTTATCAATGATACTTCTACCAGTATCCTAAGAACCCAAGAGACTAGTATAATAAGATACAAATTCAGGAATAATCTCCTCAGGTTCTGATATATAGTCTCACCATTTTCCTTAATAAAAAAAGAAACCTTGCTATGTCTCCTGACGTTCTTTATATAGGCATGGAAAAACTTACTATTATGATCAATGTTCTTGCACCAACATAGCACGTGCATGTTGCTTGATATACTCATTTTCCAAGATTAATAGTTGTTATAACTCCAGCTTTTGTTGATAAATGACATTTCGTAAGCTGCTGTCAAAGCTACCAGCTGCAAGCTCTTGAGAATTACTTAAAGCAGAACGAGCATTGAGAACCCTTTCCTCGATTGCAGACATCCTTTCCCTGTACAACTACCTAAGAGGATGCTTAAGTCTCCTCAGTTTTCTTATGACTCTGAACATAGGCCTTCCCTTAGCTGGCCAACGCCAAATATGAGACACCAAAACAAGAACCCTTCATGACATGTCCACATGTTCAAAAACTTAAAAGAAGGCTTCTTTTGACATAATGATAGCTGAGTGATTCGACAAACCCGGAGCAGGAAAATGCACATACGACCCATCATACACCTCAAACCATCTAGAATTTCCCATGGCACGATCTAACTTGATACTGATCCAAGAATCTTGGCCTTGGTTGTTAGACCACGTATGAACCCGTTCCTCTCAGGTTTTCCAAGCCTAAGGTAGCAGCACCGTCCAGCCCAGCAGATCAGAACAAGGATCAATCCCCACACCATCATGAACAACTTTCTCACCAAAATACATATAGGTAATGAAATCGCCTAGGAGAAGCCAAGGTTCCCTAACTGTTTGACCAAATGCAACCACATCATCCCATAACTTCTTCCTTTGCATCTTGGTATTCCACCCATAAATAATACTCACAACAGCTTCAAATTTTCCATCACAACTGATGTGTGTGTAAACACACATAATTTATTGACGTAAATTCAGTGTTTTGTTGTGTTTGAGTCCTTTATATTGTGATTTTAGTTTAATTTACGTCCTTAAACTTGGATACTGTTGTTCCTTTGTTTTTGTGACAGATTTGGTCGTATGAAGATGTGAATGAGCTATTGAATTGATTATGGAAGGTGATTACAAGTGATGATGTGAAGATGAAGTTTTGAGCGTTATCTTGGACGTGATTTGAAGCTATTTTGTTGATCCAAGACGAAGATTTAATGCATTAATCATTTGTGAATACGTCCATGACCATTTGGTGATGTTTCGATGCTATATGGATGTGTTTATGAGCTGTAACGACCAACCCTTTCCATTGTAACAACCATTATAGCGTTTGGGGTCATCTTTGGAGCTCAAAGCTGTGTAACGACCATCACACTAAAATGTCACGGTCGTTACGACCCTGCATCGTGATTTCTGAAGGATTAAGCTGTGTAACGACCGTTACGAGGGCCTGTAACGACCGTTACACAGATAAGCATGCCAGATTCGTTTGTTTTATTTAAATTTCGGGCTTGTTTTAGGGTTTTCAATAAATACCCGTGTATTTTATTTATTTAGGAGTTTTTTTCGGAGATAGTATTGCAGAGTTTCGTTCGTTCGTCGTTTGCTTTAAACCCTTTATTAGAATCCTCGATCTCTTTACTTGTGGACGTTGGATCAAGGCGTAGGGCATTGGATCTCATTATCTTGACATCGGATCTCTTCTTTACAGCGTTGTATTGTCTTCTTATTCCTGTTGAACTTTATTTTAGGGATGATGATGCGCGATTATGTGATGTGTGTGATGATGTTCATGATCATGAATGAATAGTTACTTTGTAGGGAAAGGTTAATAAAATTCTAGTTATGTTGAATCATGAGATGTAATAGATCACCTAAATCAGATTTGTATATGTTGATTGATGCATAAAATCTGACTTTAATCAATAATTTGTTATAGAATCAATTAGTTTGGCCGACTATTGATATTGTAACCTAAGTATTAATCCCGCTAAGTGGTTAAGTTGATAACAAATAACTTTCATGATTTAAGCTTATTGTCATGATGTTATGATCGATTGTATGTGAACATGGTAGTTTAAGCTTATGCTATTAATGTTTATGTTTGGTGAATTCTGTTGCTGTAAATTAATTTATTTATTTTTTAGCGTATACGAGCTCATCGGTACGTTAGAAATAAATAGGTTAATTTAATTATACAAGCTCATTGGTAATTAACATTCGAGCGAATGTAATATTTTATACCCAAAAGTATTACAGCCAAACCTTTTTAAATTTATGAAACCATATAATAATCATCAATGATTGTTGCTTAAAAGTTAGAACATAATTAATCAACCTCCCTACATTTATGTCATACTAAGAACACCTTAGTTCTCATTCTTAACAAGTTTAGATTTCGATTATTTAATTTAAGCTATTACTTGGTTTAATTAATGAAACAAACAACCCCCTCAGAAAGTACTATGTTTCATTTAGTTGGTAGGGTCTTGTCGTGATCATGCAAATATAATCATTGCACCAACCGTTCATGTGGGTTCGATCCTTAATACCATTACTATAATTAATTAAAATATAATTAGAGTGTGAGTAAACGTATTATTATTCTAATTTGACCATCTTGCGACGGACGTATCAACAACTCACTACCTTACAATGCAAAAATTATTAGAAGAGGCCATATAAGTGACATCCACCTTCCCCTTATCCCATAAACACCAGATCCTACCATTCACGGTATGATAGTAATTATTCAATCAACCGCAATACTTAAAGCAAGAATTAGCTACTTTAAGGAATTTATTTGCTTTAACTCTAGTCTCTATGCACCGTAGGAAATCTAATTTGTACTTGCCAACAACGTGCCTAATTTCAACTTTCTTAGAGGGCCTATTAAGCCCCCTAACATTCCAAGCCCCTATCATGTCAAGTGACAAAGCCTAGCCACAACTCCATGGTCTCTTCTTGCTCTTGTTGCTTCTCAGTATTTCCTACACTTCTAGCCTGCGTTTCAGCTTTACTTTTACTCACATTCACCCTAACAGTTTGGTAAGGGATAGATACTGTGGAATCAACACCTTGAGTCTTAACACTTGCCTACATAGTCTGAACATCAACCATCCCTTTTTTAATCGAAATCTGCTTTTGTTGAACCTTCTTCATACACCCATTAGCTCTATGCCCCCAGCCATTACAAGAGGAACACTTAACAGGCAACCACTCAAATTATACCTCCTGTGTATGTTGACACCCATTAGGCCCTATAAACACAATCTCTTTAACCAACTCGTTTGACACATCAATGTCCACAAACACACGAGCATAAGAAATTCTAAAACAGGAAGCAATCATTGAATCAGTTCGGATGGAAACACTATCCTCCCAGCAATTTTATCTGTAGCCTTGACACCCCAATACTGCATATCCAACCCCGAAAGATTCACCCAGACTAACACCCTATCCTGAGTGTCCTTATCAAATACAAAATCCGGAGTCCAATCCCTAAGTACCAAAGGGGAAGAATGATTATACCATCTATTTTCCATTATCTTCCTCTTATCTTCTTTACTTCCAAAACGAAAAATGAAATACCCATCATCATGTAACAGAATCTGGGGGATCACAATATTTTTCCACTATATTTTCACAAATGAGTCCATGGCATATTAGATCCAATGGCATATCCAACAAGAGCATGCTACCAGTACGATCCAGTATCAATAACATCGTCCAAACCCAACTCCAAAGGCTCATCACGAAAACATTTCTACGACAACCGTATCCCAAAAGCCTGATCACAATTCAATTCAATTTTGTCAGTAACAGCCTGACTCCCAGACATGAGGACATTAGCATAGGAACGCCCTTTGCCACCTAATAATTCACCCCCACTCATCTTGTCAACCTCCTCAGCCCAGCTAACCCTAAACAACGCAGCAATCGAGTTTTGATTCAAGGGTTTAGCTGGACTAGAAACCACTCGATCACTCCCTTTCAACACCTCCTTACTAGGATTCTCATTAACCCCTTTAACATCCTTGCCCTTCTTCCCTGACTCACCACAAAGCTCTTTCCCCTAAGACTCCTTCGACACCTCAACATCCACATCCTTGTTAAATTCCTCTTCTGTCGACTCTACAACCTTCTTCAGACGCCCTCGTGCCATTGACAGATGAATGTGACCAGATAATCGCCGCCGACGCTAGAGAGAAACCCTCTTCATCCCCATGAAATTTAATTTAACAACTTCTGTTCACAGATGTTATTACTGAGAAGCAATCGTCACAGATGTTACTATTGAGTCCAAGTCTGCTACAATGGCAAGATTTATTGGGCCAAAGGTGAGACGGCAAAACAAACTGTAATATATGAGTGATATTCAAAATTACGTGTCACTTGAACATGTTAGAACATAGAACATAGGACGAAAAAATGCATAACCAAATTGTTAATTCATGCAGGAATTGAGTAGCCTAGAATGTTTTTTTCCCTCGTTTTCTTTAATCTAACACCATCCAGAATGATGTACTTCAATCACAAATCACAAGGAAAAGGAACACCAAGCAGTTAACCTTCTTTCATTAGCAATTGAAAGTGTAACTGAATCACAGAGATTAATGTTCTCTAGAGATGATAACAATTGACTTCTGCATATAACAAGTTTTGGACCAGAATACGTTTCAAGATGGACTATCAAAAGAAGGTTGGGCAAACAGGTCCCTTGGAGAGACCGAGGCGAACTTCCATGCCATGATGCAAGTCCACAGGCCGTACAACTTCTGAGTCGCGAGGATCTGCAAAGAAGCAAAAGAACCACGAGAAATTGACGTTCTACTGATGAAGCCAGAGAGTCTATGTCTATATATGTTACTCCTATGAAAGAAGTTGTAATATCACCATTCAAGTAATCTTCAAAACCTATATGATCCAAACTTCCAGTGAACACATCAAGTCCTATCATAGAAGAGGGAATTGGCCCAGGAGGCCTCTGGAATTTGCAATAATAGTTTCAAGGACATGAGCTGAAATCAAACACAGAGAGAGAGAGACCGACCAAGGATTTCCCATTGCCGGGAAGACATCGTGGACTACCATCATTGGTCAAGCGAAATACAACAACAACAAATCAAATCTTTATCCCATCAAGTGAGGTCGGCTGCATGAATACGACGACGCCATTCCAATTTGTCATGTACATCTTCTGTAAAATTATGATAGGCCATATCATACAGATGGTAGTAAACTACAATATCTCTAGGATATACTCTGAAAAATAATGCAGAAAGCAATCACTTAAGCTGGAGTAAACTATAACGGGAAACAATAAGGCAGACCAAAATGTACACATCAGTGTACAACATAAGCTTCATTGGTGATGTATAATAGTACATTTCTAACTTAGTGATTGTCGCACAGACAAAAAACTTCCCAATGGCATCTGGCAGATATTGAGAACTATATGGTGCATTGCAACCACTATTAAAAACAAATGCGTCCACATCAAACCGAAGAACCATAATAGTACCCACAGCACATTAGGCCTTAAACTGACAAGAACTTCGCACATCCAAGCCAAAGATGAAAGAGCAAAAATCAACGCGATCCCTGCCCCAATAATTGTAGATTGCTCCTGAATTTAGCCGGCAATATAGAATCTATGATGCAGAAGTAGACAACATACAAAACTCCAATAATAAGTTCCATGTTACACAAGAAACTCATAATCAGCACTTCAAAAGCAGAGCCACCTACCATCTAATATTTAAATAATCAAGCATTAATCAATAGTCATCAGATTCAATCTCCGCCCAGAAATAGCCTGAAGCATATACGTGATTTTCACAGCCGCCATACCATTTTTTCACAAGTTG
>JAOVYX010019303.1:0-18698 GCA_035668315.1 Drosera spatulata | reverse complement strand
AAGGGTTTTGCATCTACAGCGATGCATCAAAACAAGGTCTAGGCTGTGTACTTATGCAGCATGGTAAGGTAATTGCCTATGCTTCCAGACAACTGAAACCTTATGAGATGAATTGCCCAAAGCATGACCTAGAGCTCGCAGCAGTGGTTTTTGTGCTGAAGATGTGGAGGCACTATCTATATGGTGTCTCTTGTCAGGTCTTCACTGAGCATAAGAATTTGAAATACATCTTCACCCAAAAGGAGTTGAACATACTGCAGTACAGATGGTTGGAGCTCCTGAAGGATTATGACTTGGACATTCAGTATCACCCAGAAAAAGCAAATGTGGTAGCGGATGCGCTGAGTCAGAAGGATAGAAAAGTAGTGGAATCTCTGCAAATGTTGGGAATGTCGGAGACAAAGTTGATCGACGAATTCTCTAAAATGGAAATAGAGGTATGAGCAGGAACTCAAGGGGATATGTTGGCTGATATGCAAGATCAATCTACTCTATGAGAGGAAATTTTGCAAGCACAACAAGCCAACGAGCTAATGAAAAAGCTCATGGAGGATTCACAGAATGGAAAGACGCCGGGATTCGTAGTACATGAAGACGGTTCCATAAGATTTCAGGGACGTCTTTGTACCAAATGACGAGACATTAAAGTAGAAAATCATGGAGGAAGCACTTCAAATACCATACTCTGTCCACCCTGGTGGTAACAAGATGTACCACGGTTTGCGACAAAAATTCTGGTGGAGCAACATGAAAAGAGAAGTCGTAGAATACGTGGCAAGATGCATCACATGTTTGCGGGTCAAGACTGAGCATCAAGGACCCAGTGGGTTACTGCAACCGCTTGAGATTCCTACTTGGAAGTGAGAATCAATCTATATGGACTTCATCGTAGGACTCCCTACCACGACTAAGGGAATGAACTCCATTTGGGTCATAGTGGATTGATTGAAAAAATCTGCACACTTCCGTCCAATCAAGAACATCTGGAATGTAGATCGTCTAGCCGATGAATATGTCAAGGAGATTATACATTTGCATGGAGTTCCATGAGACATTGTGTCTGATCGAGACACAAGGTTTAGGGACGATTTTGGCAGGGATTACAAAAGGCTTTCGGTGCAAAATTGAAGTTTATCTCTGCCTTTCGTTCGGCAACAAATGGACAAATGGAGCGGACAATACAAACTCTAGAGGATATGCTTCGATCTTGTGCCTTGGATTTCCAAGGGTCATGGGATCATCATTTACCTCTGGTGGAATTCACATATAATAACAGTTTTCACTCCTCGATTGGCATGGCTCCGTACGAGGCACTGTACGGAAGGAAATGTCAGTCGCCTGTTTACTGGGATGACATTAAAGAAACAAACACAATAGGGCCGGAGTCAGTTCAATAGATGGCCAAAGCCATTGAGCAAATACGTACACGGTTGAAGACATCGCAGGATAAACAAAATTCTTATGCCGATGTACAACGAAGACCGTTGGAATTTGAAGTAGGGGATCATGTCTTTCTTAGGTTTCACACAAAAGGAGTTAAACGATTTGGACAAAAGGGAAAGCTTAACCCTCGTTACATAAGACCTTGCAAAATTTTGGGATAAGTTGGAGAAGTTGCTTATCAACTCGCGTTGCCCGTGGAGTTGGAAGCGATTTACAATGTGTTCCATGTCTCACAGCTGAGGAAATATGTGGCCGATCAGAGCCACATTATCCAATATGAGCCAATCATGTTGGACGAGAGCTTAACGTATGAGGAGCGACCACAAGAGATCTTAGACCGAAGGGAGAAAAAACTCAGAAATAAAACAATATCCCTTGTCAAAGTCTTGTGGGCGAATCACGTCACCCCAAAGGGTACATGGGAAGAAGAAGAAACAATGCGGAAGCAGTATCCATATTTGTTTTCTGATTAGTCGTGTTTTTAACCTAACTTTAGTTTCGAGAATGAAACTTCTTAAAAGTTGGAGGTAATGTAATACCCGAAAATTTTGGGATGAATTAAAAAAAAATATATTAAGCATATGTTTAGAATAAATAGGATTAAAAACATGACAAGTAACGAAAGTTATAAAGTGTGACACACGTAACGAACGTTAGGGAGTTAAGGGAGTCGCATACAACTGTAAAAATTTTAGTCCCAAAAATAATACTTTCTTCGGTACAACGTTCTAATAAAATGTTTGTAACATTACGGTCCGAACGAAATAACTTTTGAAGGTAAAATTACACGAGATTTTTGCAAATACGATATATGAAATACCATAATATCTTAAACAAATACACCCAACACACCACACCCCACCACTCACCCTTTTCTTCATTTCATCAACCACCTTCCTCCACTCACCATCCACACCACATCCCACTCACAACTTCCCACCATAACCACCTCCCACTCATCATCCATCATCATCACCACCAACCACCACCACAACCACTTCCACCTTCTTTCAATCAACCCTCCACTCAACTCCTCTTTTCACCATCATTCTCTCATTTCTCTCAAACTCACACTTTCCCTCACATAACACTTACACTCTGCATCATGGCACCATCTCCATACTTCATCAAAATCAGTGAGTTTGATAATCACAATTAAGAGGACAAATAAAGGAATCCAACGCCATAAACAGTACATTAATCCGATCTTCGGATCACAAATTATCACGAATTTAAGTTTCACACGCGGCTATCACTTCAAAACTCACACTGTTTTGATCGGATCTTACTCTAGACTCATCGGACCTCTAATCTAAGACTACCACAATGTCCGGGGCAAAGTCAGAAACCCAACAGATCTAACAGTGTGAAGATCCAACGTGTAGAGTGAGAGTTATCATCAAACAAGTTCTCAAACATCAAAAATGATTGAGAGGTGACCAAACCCCATTCCAATCCATTTCTACTTTGTATGTGTGTATGGAAAATTATAGGCTTTGAAATAAATTCTAATTTTAATATATGTTGAAGCCTTATATGTCTTGTTCTTATTGAAATTAATAGATCAAGATTTGGAATTATGAATTTTAAGTTATAAATCAAAATGTTTGGATATATCAACCTATAAAAACTGGTTACAGAATTGACTTTGTGGCTTAATTTCGAATTACTCAATTAGAGTTTGGAAATGAGACTTATATCACTAGAAAGGTTTTGAAGTCTAGTTTTGAAAATAGTTTATAGATCTTGATTTAGAGTTGTATGTAAAGAGTTATGAACTGAGTACTGAAGAAATATCAAACTATCTGATTTATTGGTAATGCTATGAACTTGAACGAATAAACTGCTATTATTGGTAATGCTTCATATTGAGAAATTAGATTCTATGAAAAGGTTATAGCATCTAGTTTATGTAGAATTTTACTCAATAAATTTTGAAGGTGTATACAATGAGTTATATATTTAAATACATCAAAAGGTCATGTTAGATAGAATCAGGAACGTCCGTTCCAGAGGTAGGGACGCCCGTCCCTGAAGTCGGGACATTTAATATGATGCAAACACCCTCGTGCTAAAACGATACATCTAATATAATGCAATAGCATGGAAGACAGAATTGATAAAGAATGGTAAATAACCTTTGTTATAAATATGTTATACGTGTGAAACGGTAAAGGAAGTGTACTTGTAGGGAACCCAACAACAAACATAATAACAAACTAAAGATAACCGAACAAGTCCGTTGTCGTCGATGAGTCGCATAATGGATTCACAGGGATCGGGTTCTTTGGCTCTACGAGCATTCAATGCAAACTTGATTGGGTCAGACCTTAAATCTAGCTAGTAAGAAGACAAGTGTGGTTCTCTTCGTGTGCGCAGCAATAAGAAGTTGAGGGCCAGAACATCGACCGATTGGGTATAAGGCTGCCCTCTACAGGGGGACCTTCGGTGTGTAAGTGAGGGTTTAGCAAACTGAAGTACACGCAAGAGATGTAGTGATTTTGGACCGCGAACCTAAATCACGGGTAGTATTTATGAAAAACATAAACACTTTCACAAAAGACAACGGGTTTTCAATTGATTTTGGTGGATGATATGTGACTGAGAACTTGCCCAGATCAGTGTCTATATCTCAAAAATCTCTCTTCTTCTTTTGTTCTCATTGAGTTCTATCATTCATTTCGGGGCATGGACTTGCAATGGTTAAGTAAGTAAAAGAATATAAAAGAGGAAAAAGAAATATAAGCTATTATTATGCGTATAGTTTGATATGGCGCCCATATTTTCCTGTGGCTATTAGAAAATGTTTTACAGGTACTCATCGATCGCCACACTCGGGGGAGTATCCTGCAAATCGAATACATATACTTTTGGTTGCTGAGCTTTTAGCTCACAGGTTATGTGTTTTATTTGCAGATCCACCACAAGGCGATACTGAAGTGCTAGAGTGAGATTTTATGCATGTAGTTAATTACTTTCACTATTCAATATTAAATAGATGCTACATAAAATAATTTGATTGGGAATCACTTGTAGACATTTGGAGAATGTATTTGTGAGGTAATGTAACGTAATTTGGATTTGTATAACATCATTTGGGTTTATAATGATAATGATTTGGTAGCTTTCCTTAGCTTCTATACCTACAAACCCATTTGGGTTACTTGGCCTTGTCATGGATTGTGTCTATGACAACATAATGTCACGTGTCGGGCATGTCGGATTTTGGGTCGTTACAGTTTATATTGTGAATTTCATGAACTCTTCACCCAATAACACCACTTGCTTCTACACAAATGAAACAGAAAAGGCATCATGGCTCTGTCACAGGAGACTTGCACATTCAAACTTCAAAAATCTTTCAAAGCTTGTCTCTTAATCAGAGGCTTGTCAAAGGCTCAGTTTTGTAAGGAGAAGCTATACTCCTCTTGCCAACATGAAAAGAAAACAAAGGCAAGTTTTAAAAGAATCAATACTGATCAAACAGTGAGAGTGCTAGAGCTACTGCACATGAATCTATTTAGTGCAGTAGAGGTTGAAAGTCTGTTAGGACGAAATACACATTAGTCGTTGTAGATGATTACTCTAGGTACATATGGGTATTCTTCCTACACAGGAAAAGTGACACATGTGATATGTTAATAGACATCTCAGATAAAATTCAACCGAAAAGGGTCTATAAATCGTTGCAATACGAAGTGATCATGGAACTAAGTTTGATCAATATGATTTTGATTAGTATTACAATAACAATTGAATTAGACACAACTTTTCTGCACCTAGAACCCCACAACAAAATGGACTTACAGAAAGGAAGAATAGGAACTTAATAGAAGCTGCTAGAACAATATTGCATGACTCTAAATTTGCTAAATGTTATTGGGCTGAGGCAGTAAATACAGCATTTTATGTCCTAAATAGATGCCTCATACACAAACTATACAGCAGGATTCCATATGAACTGTATAAGGGAAAGGTCCCTTCCATAAGTTATTTTCATGTCTTTGGATATAAATGTTACATTCATATTAATGAGAAAATCTATACTGGAAAATTTGGGCCAGAGGTAGATGATGGGGTCTTTCTAGGATACTTTTCTATTAGTAAGGCTTCTAGAGTGTTAAATCTAAGAACTAACACAATTGAAGAAACTGATCATGTTTCCTTTGATTAATCTGACCCTACAGACATACAAGAATAGTATATGTTGATGTGAATGCTGAACAAATTACAGAAGGGCGACACACAATAAAGGAAACCACAGAAGAGCCTGTGGCAAAAGAGCCTCCACAGGCTATAGAAGAGTTATCCATAGTAGAGTCTCAACAGGCTGCAAAAGAGTTATTTGCAACAGGGCCTCAACAACAAGCTCTGGATGATGGAAGAAAAAGGATACAATGGGCAGAAGATCATCCACCTGAGAACATCATAGGTAATGCAAATGATCTACTTAGGACTAGAAGGGCGACTGCTGAGGAATGCCTTTTTGCATGCTTCATCTCTGAAGTAGAGCCTAAGAAGATTGAAGACTTGTTGCTAAGGGATACTCACAGAAGGAAAGTATCGATTTTGATGAAACCTTTGCTCCTGTGGCTAGATTTGAAGCCATAAGAATGTTCTTGACATATGTTGTATATATAGACATAAAGGTATATCAAATGGACGTCAAAAGTGCATTCCTGAATGGAAAATTGCATGAAAAAGTATATGTAGAACAACCACCAGGTTTTGAGGACTATAAGTATCCAGAACATGTCTACAAGCTTGATAAGGCCCTCTATGGACTAAAACAAGCTCCAAGAGCTTGGTATGAAAGCTTTTCAAGTTTCCTCATTGATCACGGTTTTAAGAGAGGAAAAGTAGACACAACCCTTTCCATCAAACAACATAAGGATCATATTTTATTGGTTCAAATTTATGTTGATGATATCACTTTTGGAAGTACTGATGAGAAATTATGTGATAGATTTTCCAAGTTCATGGCATCTAAGTTTCAGTTGAGCGTCATGGGTGAGCTCAAATACTTCCTAGGTCTTCAAGTGCAGTAATGTGATAAAGGTACCTTCATAAGCCAATCCAAGTATCTTAAGAATACTATGAAAAAGTTCGGTATAGAGAGTGCCTCAACAAAGAAGACACCAATGAGCTCGACAATTAGAATAGACAAGGATGAGTCTGAAACATCAGTTGATCAAAAGTTATACAGGGGCATCATAGGATCTTTGTTATACCTTACTATCAGTAGGCCTGATATCCTATACCCTGTGGGTTTATGTGCCAGGTACTAATCCAGTTCTAAGAAATCATACCTTAATGCAGTCAAGAGAATCCTGAGATATCTCAAGGGGTCTCTTGACTTAGGGTTCTGGTATCATAAGGAATCTGGGTTAGAACTGATGGTCTCGGATGCTGACTTTCCAAGTTTCTGAATAGAAAGAAAAAGTATAAGTGGATCATGTCAATAACTTGGTTCAAGATTGGTGTCATGGTTCAGTAAGAAACAGTCAACTGTGTCAACCTCTTCTACAGAAGCAGAATGTGTTGTTGTAGCAAGCTACTTGCACAGATCCTATGATGAAGTCTCAACTTCTTGACTATGGGTTAAGCATCTCTAAAACTCCTATCTATTGTGACAACACTTCTACTATTGCAATATCTGAAAATCCTGTGTTTCATTCTAGGACGAAACACATAGATATAAGATATCATTTCATTAGAGATCATGTGCAGAAGGGTAATATAAAACTAGAGTTTATTCCTACTGACGATCAAGTTGGTGACATATTCACAAAATCCTTAGATGAGTCTAGATTGCTTTATTTTAAGAAATAATTAGGTATGATAGACCTAAATTTCTAAAGCCATCATCCCTGAGATTGCATGTTTTTGTGAACAAAACCTTTAGGCTACTGCAGAAAGGTTCAAACCTTACTGCAGTAATGCTTGGACAGCTACCTTGTTGCAGTAATGCTTAAGACCTACTGTAGTAAGATACATGGAAGCAGTGTACTGAACGGTCACATCATGAATTACGCTGCTTCTCAATATCACGTCTCACCGTTTCATCCCCTAATACAAGTTACATTATTTTTCTATGAATAAGGACTCAAGAAGGACATCATTCTTCACAACTACCCTTCTGCAAACACATTACTTATCCCAAAAATTCTTCAAACTCCCCACACTTTCACCATGTCGTCTGACTCATCTGAAACTAAGTTTCAGATCGAGTCCATTCTTGATTTCCAATAACCTAACCCTGTTGGTGACGATATCACACAAATCGTCAACCCTTTCTTCTTTGTAGGAAGGGATATCCTCTTGGGACACACAAGACTTCAGTGCCGAATGATGAAGCAGTATGATGATGATGAAGGAGATCATGAACATGGAAAGCCAAAGCAGACTCTCAATTGGATCAATGATCTACCAAATATCTGGGGGCAAAGGAAACATGCTCAACAAACAACATTCTTTACTTTTTTTAACCTTTAGATTATCCCACAAGCTATCCTGTGCTGAATGGAATTATTTGAAGAGATCAACTTCAAGTACTAAATATGAGGATCCTGTGGAATGTAATAAGTCTTACACACCTGGAGTTGTTGTAAGAAAATAGATCTTACAGATGTATAATGCTCATGATGAAAAATTCGACAGCAGCAAGTATCAATCAGGGGAACTTGGCATAGACTCTGATGTCTGGGGCTTTCACAGAAAGGTGCATGTTCACTACAAAAAAAAAAAAAAAAAGCACTTTAGCGATGAAAAATTTTACGATGAAAAATATCCGTCGCTAAAATTGTGGCACAGCAAAGGATCCGTCTCTAAAAAGGATTTCGAAGAAACAAACAAAACAAAAAAGAAATATTTACAACGAAAAAGTCAACACCTGTAGTAAACATGTACATCTTTCGCGACGGATCCGTAGCAAACTGATATAAAGTATACTTTTTGCTACGGATCCCTCTCAAAAATATGGGTTTCCAACGCTTTGGAAAAATTAACATTTGTATGTTGTAGTTTAGCAACGTATCCGTCGCAACGATTTTCAAATTAGGAAACTCTCAATTCTGAAATTTAAAATTTTGAAATTTTGAAAATTCTAAATTTTTAAATATATAGCTACGGATCCGTAACAAAGTGATATAAATTACCTTTTTTTGCTACGGATCCGTCTCAACTAGATGGGTTTCCAACACTTAGAAAAATTTTGTATTTGTATGTTGTAATTTAGCTACGGATCCGTCATAAATGTATTCAAATTAGAAAACTTCAAATTATCAAATTTAAAATTTTTAAATTTTGAAAATTCAAAAAGATATATCGATTTTGCGACGGAATCCGTCGCTATATACTTTAATAGATTTTTTTTAATCATATAAACTTTTTTTTCCATATACGACGATACGTTAAAGTTTGTTACATCAAAACAAAAAAATTTGATAATATTAATTTTTTTCGCATTACATGCAAAGCTATATTTTGTTAACATTAGGGTTTGATGTATTTTCAATCACTTATAAAACATAAAATGTAACAAACTATCAAAATTAAAGATAAAATATGTTTTTAGAATATCTTATTACGTCGATAATATTAAATACAATGGATATCTCTATACTCGTTCAAAGTTCAGGATCTAGGGTTTAGGGTTATGTTTAATTTTTTACAGGTCAAAATATGGAGAGAGATCCGTAGCAAATCGATGGTTCTGCGACGGAACAGTCACAACCAATATCAATTTTACGACGTAATCCGTCGTTAATTACTTCATCCGAATACTTTTTTTCTTTTGTATGTTTATGGTATAAATATTTTTTTCATAGAGATAATTATGTAGAAGGTCACCTTTTGCTTTTTTCTTTTCTTACGGGGCAATCATATTTTTAAATATTATGTACAGGGCCATCAAAATAAATTATCCCCAAGCTACCCTTTTCTATCTCTATAATTATGAATTACCAAATCCTATTTTTCCCACAGCACTAACTCAAGCCGTCGCCGTTTTCCTTCGTCGCCTCTCCACCATCACCACCACCGCACCCCAAACCCTAGCTGCTTTTCGCCGTTGTCTGGCCGCCGAATCCCCCACCACCACTGCTGCTTTCTCTGTCGACACAGCCAACCATCAGACACCTCCTTCTCCGACGACGTAGGACAATCCCCAACGAGACCCGATCTCGATTGGCTTCGATTTTCTCAGGCGAATCTGTGGACGCCACGATTCGCTTTCTTTGATGAATTCTCGTGCTCCGTGCCATCGGTGACGAATCATTGCTATTCGAATTTCGTTGAAGATTTAAGTGATGTGGTGCGGTGTTATGAATCATTGTTGATTTGAGGTTTGGGATTGTACAGTGCGTTCTGGATTTTGAACGTCAAAGAAATTAAGGTTTCTGTGTGCTGGATTGGTTTGGGATTTGGGATCCTGTGTGCTTAGAGTGTTTGGTGTAGTGTTTCGGTTCTGGTTGTTGTGGTCAGGGTTTTGATTGTTGTGGCGTGATTGAAGATCTGCGATGGAGGTTGATGTCCAAATTAATTTTTTTCGACGTACAATCAATTTCTACTGGCGTACAACTAATTTCTATTGAAGTACATCATTTTTTCCTCGGCGTACAACTAAGTTTTTATTGCCATATATCAATCTTCTTTTCGGCCTACAATTAATTTGCTTATGGACTGTAATGATGTGCCGACGACGATGATGACATTTATCTCAAGAAACTAGGGTTTTGAAAAATATATTTATCATAGTAATTTATTTTTAAATGTATCAAATCAGGATCTTTGATTTATTTTTATTTTCTTTTATAAGTGTAAGGGGCAAATATGGTATAAATGATATGATTATTCAAAAAGTATTCTTCCACATAAATTTAAAAATATGGTTGTCTTGTGAGGGAAAAAAAATCTAAAATGTAGCTCTCTATATAATTCTCCATTGTTCATATACGATGATACGTTTAAGTTTATTACATCAAAATAAAATAATTTGATAATATTAAATTTTTTCACATTACATGCAAAGCTATATTTTGTGAACATTAGGGTTTGATATATTTCCAATTACTTATAAAACATAAAATTTAACAAAACTATCAAAATTAAAGAAAAAATATAGTTTGAGAATATCTTATTACGTTGATGATATTAAACGCAATGGATATCTTCTATACTCGTTCAAAGCTCAGGATCTATGGTTAAGGTTTAGGGTTAGGTTTAAGTTTTTTACTGGTCAAAGTATGGAGACGGATCCGTAACAAGCTCGATGGTTCTACTAAAATTAAATTTGTTTCCTATTACAAGCTATATTTTGTTAACATTAGAGTTTGATATATTACTAATTATTTATAAAATGTAAAATACATCAAAACTAAAAAAATTAAAGAAAACCTATATTTTGAGAATATCTTGTTGCGTTGATGATGTTAAACGTAATGGATATCTTGTAAACTCGTTCAAAGGTTAGAATTTAGGGTTTGGGTTTAACTTTTTACACGTCAAAGTATGGCGACGAATCCATAGCAACTTTCCATTCAAGTTTGGTTTAAAATATATAATTAAATACTTTTTTAGAAAAATGATCTGTTAGTGTTACGTCCCAAGAAACGCTTTCCAGGTTAATAACTGGCCCCAGACCAACACTAGTCCTTTCAATGCGCTTTAGTCTCACTCGTGCACGTCCTGGAAAACTTCCCAGGAGGTCACCCATCCCAACATTATTCCATTTTAAACACGCTTAACGGCGGAGTTCTAAAGTGATGGGTTATCGAAAAGGAAGACACACCTTGTTAGTATAAATAGTACTATCAAACCATTTAAGTATTTTCTTGGGGTATTACATACACCCCTATTTCAAAAACGCAACGTCCTCGTTGCGACTTCAAGCATGATACACTGTTCTAGAACCTTCCCCCGCTGGGCGACTGACCTGGACCCATTGTCCACGGATTCATCTTACGATAGTAGGGTTGCTCTGTTATCATTATATAACGTCCCAAGAATCGCTTTTCAGGCTAATAATTGGTCCCACAGATCAAATCTAATCCTTTTAGTGCGTTTTGGCCTCACTCGTGCACGTCTCGGAAAACTTCGCAGGAGATCATCCATCCCAACTTTACTCCACGTTGAGCACGTGATGGGTTATTCCATTTTAAACATTATTCCATTTTAAACACGCTTAACCACGGAGTTCTAAAGTGATGGGTTATCGAAAAGGAAGGTACACCTTGTTAGTATAAATAGTACTATCAAACCATTTAAGTATTTTCTTGGGGTATTACATACACCCCTACTTAAAAAACGCAACGTCCTCGTTGCGACTTCAAGTATGATACACTGTTCCAGAACCTTCCCCCGCTAGGCGACTGACCTGGACCCATTGTCCACGGATTCATCTCGCGATCGCAGGGTTGCTCTGATATCATTCTGTAACGTCCCAAGAATCGCTTTTCAGGCTAATAATTGGTCCCACAGATCAAATCTAATCCTTTTAGTGCGCTTTGGCGTCACTCGCGCACGTCTTGGAAAACTTCGCAGGAGATCATTCATCTCAACTTTACTCCACGTTGAACACGCTTAACTGCGGAGTTTTAAAGTGATGGGTTACCGAAAAGAAAAATGCATCTTATTGGTATAGGTAGTACTATCAAACCACTAAAATATTTTCTTAAGATATTATATTTCACGATGGATCCATAACAATATAAATATTTATGTGACGGATTCCGTAATAAATTATATGATTCTTTGACGAATCCGTAACAAAATTTTTTTTTTTTTTTAAAAAAAAGTCGTCACTAAATCCGTAGCAATATTGTTTGACCAAAATTCCAAATCCATCTAATTTTCCCCAAATCTTTCACAACACCACACCTGGACGCGCACCGCCGCACCACCATCTCCCGCTCCTCTCCTCTTCTCCGAACCCCGACATCGCCCCGGCGTCGCACCACTCCTGCAACCACCAACCACCCCTCGCCTCTCCTCGCCTCGATCTCCTCTCCGACCGCGCCTTGTGTCCTTTTTCTTTGCTAGAGGTTTTGATGCTGTTTTTCTCCATTTCCTGGAAATAATTTCTGTTAGTTAGATTTTTTTTTTCTCTTGTTTGGTACTGTTTTTCTCCAATTCCTGGTTTTGGTGCTGTTTTTCTCCATTTCCTTGAAATAATCTCCTCGCCTCGATCTCGTCTCCGTCCGCGCCTTGTGTTCGATCTCCATTTCCTGGATATACGGTGTTACAACTTTTCAAATTTGTGTTCAAATTGTCCATCTTTATGGTTCTTAATGCCATCCTGATTAGTGACATGTTAACTGCTCAGTGTGCTTTGTACATGTTATATGTTGTGGTTCCATTTTCAGTTCCTTGTGCTAGAAATAAAATATGAAGGGAGTTGTACTGTCTTGACGCTTGAATGCAGTTCGATCTCATTGAATTGATGTACATATTGGTGCACGGCATTTCCATTTATATCTGCCTTCTTCTTATATTTCTTGCAGATCAGAAGCTCACAAGCCAATTATATCCGTCATCTTAACTAATTAATTTTATTGTTCAAAGTCCACATAATAGTTCATTGGTTCAAGTATTGGCAATTATAACTTATAAGTTGTGTATAGAGATGCAAAGGGTGTTAGGTAATAGGATTTATTCTTAGGTACTAATTAAAGCACTTTTGTAGGACATTATAAAGTCTTGGAACGCACTTTTGGAGCTAATATACGTGAATTTTTTTTCCTTTAGCAACAACTTTATTCTAATTCATTATTACATCATTTATATAGATTCTACTTTCTTCTCCTTGTATCAGATATCCCATACAACTTAAAAGTGCTTCTCCACTAATTGTGGGTTCAAGTTGTAGGAATAGTCTTACTCGAGAACTTGAAATATTGTTATTGGTATTGGGTTGATTGCATTTTAGATATCTTGGAATGGACATCTTTTATGTATGTATGTGAAATCTACAGAATACTGATGTATGATGTCTCGATTACAGTGAAAAGAAAAGGCAAGAGCATTAATTTGACGATTATGAAACAGAAGTTGAAACCCAAGCTCTAGTTTCTTCTTTGCCTCATCATCTGTGTGTAACCATCTACCTGAAGATTTTACTCCGGAGTAAATACTTCAACTATCTTAATCTCCACTGCATATAACCTTCCATGTAATAGGCTTAGAGCGATGGAAACTTTAGTTTCCATAAGCGATAAGATTTTAGTTTCAGTGGCTGTTAGTCCTACAGGTTACACGTAATATTTAGTAAAAGAGCCTTCTTGCTGGACGAAGATCTTTTGATAGATGGACCAAATTTCTGTAGATTGAGCACTTTGGGTACTTCATTTGGATTTGGAGTATTTCAGTTCTGTTTTCATATTAGTGAATATCTGGGTGGAGTATGAGTCCAAATCTCGTGATACTCACGGATGACAAACTCGCTACTGAGCTGCATTTCATGACATCCCACTAGTTTGGGGTTTAGACAAGGATGACCTCCGAGGTTGCTTGCTATAGCTCTATGAGATAGAAATTATATTTCACTGTTAAATGTTCTTGCTAGTTTTGTGTAGTTTTGCAGCCAATCAATTCAGTTTTGGTTTTTATACAGGATATGGGCCTGTGGATATTGCTTGAGGGGCTGCTGCTTCTAGCGAACGCTTTAGCAATCCTGAACGAGGATCGCTTCCTTGCTCCCAAAGGATGGGGTTTCTCGGAGTTCTCGGCAAGTCGGACAAAGACATTGAAGGGACAAGTCATAGGTCTCATCTATGCCCTTCAGTACATGCGGGTCCCTCTGATACTTGTCAACAGCATTTTCATCGTCGTCAAGCTTTTCTCTGGATGAGAATTTACACCTAATCAGATATAGTTGCACTTCAGCCTTCATTTCCAGCAGAATATACAATTTTCAGTTGTTTTTGCGATGGACGTGGAAGACCTTATCTTGAATTTGTATCCCAAGGTTATGTTTCACTCCAGTTGATAGAGCATCTTGAAGAAGTTTTCAAACTATAGTTCATTGGTTCAGGTCGATGTGTTTGTAGTTTTCAGAATGAGTCTTAGTCGATGGATTGTATGTACTATAATATTATTTCCTCTTCTTTGGCATGTGGTTCAAGTTTGGGTTCGTAATTGTATATTTGGAAGATGTGCGTGTTAAGAAAAATCTCTCTTTTTTTTTTTTTATCAACTTTAGAAGTACCCTTTCTAAAAAGATCAATGAGTATGATCCAGTTTGCCAAGTTTGTACCTATGGAGAAAAGAAGGCCTTGCTGTTGTCGGCAAAGGTGTTGAAGGCGGAAAAGGAAGCAAGGGTTCGAATTCAAAAAAAGTTTAAGAATCGTGTCGTGGATACTGATGATTCTGTGGAGTTTGGCAATTGGAACAGAGACGATGTACATGAGGTAACGGGTCACAAGCTGGTCGCGAATTCTAGCATAAAGATTTCTTCTTCTGCAAAACCTTTTTTTAGGAGGCATTTCTCCTTTGGCTCGAAGGGAGCTAAATCTACCGAGGAGGCCTCCCCGTGTAAAAGAAAGGGATTGTTCTGTGTAAACTCTAGCAAGGAATGATCTGCTTCAACATTGAAACTTCTGAGGTAAGCATTTTCTTCGTCATGTATGCATTTCTATTTTTCAAGTATTGTTGTTGTACCTGGACTTTTCAATCTTCTTGCCTTTTCGGTAAAGCCGAAACCTAGAGCACATTTTCAACAGTTTTTCAGCACTAAATAATATAGGCCATTCTGGAAGTTATGGACTTCTGATAGTAAATGTGTTACTCTTTTAGGTATTTCCGGTGTTAATGGTAAGAATGAAATTCTATTCGTGAGTTGTGGGCACGGGTGCAGCTGTGATAGTTGTAAACGTGACAAATACTGACTGCTATGGTCTGAATGGGATAAACATCGTTTCTTGTCAATCTATCAAATTGGAGCGGACGATCTGTGGCTATTCTGGTTTCATACGTTTCCACTTTTCAGCCTCATCTCCCTACTGCATTGTTATATGGTTTTTTGCCAATTTTCATATTGGCATAACTTGTTAATTAGGCATAATCTTGATGTCATGCATGTGTGAGAAGAATATGTTTGACAATCTGTTTAACACTGTCATGGACGTAAAGGGAAAGACCAAAGGCAAGGTGGCGGTTAGAAAAGATCTCAAATTGTATTGCCAACGTCCGATGTTGGTGTTGAGAAGATTGAAAAATAGAGGAGGTATCGAGAAAACGGTTATGCCCGAGGCTCCTTCTGTGTTGAAGAAGGAGGCTCGAAGGGTATTGTGTGAGTGGATCAGAATACTGAAGCTTTTTTATGGATAACAAGGAATTGATAACAAGGAACATGTTGAGAACAATTGATAACAAGGAACATGTTGAGAACTCCATTTCTGAGACATATCTTATGGAGGAGTCGAACAATTTTTGCCAACATTACTTTGGAAAAAAGATGGACACAAAGGCTCGAAATCCCCTTCATAACTGTGGTGCTTCAAATGAGCCTGATAATCCTAATCTGCCAAGTGTGTTTCACAAGCATGGGGGATATGCCACGAGGAAGGGGTAAAAGGATACGTTAACTGATCAAGATCAAACTGCCGCTCATAGATTTCTTCTACGGAATTGTGAGCAAATTTCTCTTTTTGAGAGGTATGAAAATCATTATATTTACTAAATAATTTAGTAAATTGTCATACTTTCGAGGAAAAGATCTTTATATCATATATCAAGTTTTATCAATCATAGATTATTCGAGTAAAAAATATTGAGAACGTGACGTCTAAGATCCGTCCAAGAAGTATGGAGCAGATTTGGAGATTTATAGCCTTCATGGGTTCAAAACTTTGTAAGTAAAATGAGGTTTGAATCACATTCAATTGATTAGTACTTCTTCTAGAATTGGAATTCTCAACATCTCCATTCCTTTTGAATGCATGTCTTAAAAAATTTCTATTGATGACTTGGTTCATAGCCTTGGTACGCAACCAGCTGTTCAAGTATACGAGTATCCACAATACTACATCAAACGGATATTTTTTTGACACATACAACTATGGCTCAAGAAAGCCACTATGAATTGTGGGATATGTGTTAAAAGCGATGGAGTTGATTATTATGGGATTTTGAGAGAGATCGTGGAGTTGCAGTACATGGGGATAGAACTTTTATATGGAACGATTCTTTTCAAGTGTGATTGGTTTGACTCCGACAGAGGTCTCAATGTGCACAACATATACAAGCTGGTTGAGATTGACAGGACGATGAAGTATCGAGGGGCTATGATCCTTTTATATTGGCAAATCAAGCTATTAAAGTATGCTATGCTCCATATCCTAGCCTCATCATGGCTCGAGATCATTGGAGGACGGTGTTTAGGATGAAGGCATGAGGAATGATTGATGCCCCAATTGAAGAGGAAGCTTTTCAAGAAGACACTTCTCATACAGAAGTCTTACTTGTCTCTGATAACGATGAGATCGAAGATGACCTCGAGAAAAATGACGAGAAAGAGGAAGGGGTGTAAGAAGAGGACGGGGATGAGAATAAGGACGACAGAGACGAGACAGAGGATGAGGATAACGATGACGATAATGACGATGACGATGAAAATGGTAAGAGTAAAATCCTATGCATATACCTTTTAGATGTGTAGTAAAAACCTATAAATATAACTTCTCTGTTTCTGATTGAATTTCTATATAAGTTTTTCATTCTATGCTCTCAATGTTTTGATTGTAAGTTTCTATGTGCCTTTTTTTCTTTTTTTGACTAATAGATGTCATAACATGATCCTGGGAGGGGTAAGGGCGATTCTGATTTATCACAGACGACTGCAGGTAAATTTAAAAAGTTCTATTTCTTTTCTTTGATTTTTCGTTAATCTTTTAGATGTCAAAAATATGCAAATTTATGAAATGTTCAACAATATTCTTAAAAAAATATAGATAAGAGATCATTGATTCACCCCCCCTACATGACGACGCCATGAGAAAGGTAGGGATGATTTTCACGAGATCGGACTCGAGGAGGAGATGAAATATGTTTATACAGAGGAGCCGATGTCTATACCTACCTATATCGACGAGTGTCTCGTGATCGAGGGACCATCACAATATAGAAGCCTATTCCTAGAGGAAGGATTGCTCGTCGATCGTCTACTCCACCAGCACCTCCACGACGAGATTCAGCATCGTCATCACCAATTCTTCCATCATCGGCTTCACCACTAGTGTCTTCTCCTTACAACTCATCGTTCCCATCAGCAGTTGGGACTGATGATAAGTATGTTGGTGGATATCGTCTGGGGCTGACATTGGATCCCGATGGTGGTCTTTGGTATGCATTTTTTTTATTCATAATAATCTTCATATTTTTTTTAAATTCAATTTATCTCAAATATATGATGCTCGGATCATTGTGACTTTTCAGGTTTCATGATCACTCTGTGGTATTCCATGTCAAGGAGTAGATCGAGAGTTGGACCGACATTCCTAAATGGGCGAGGGATAAGATGAGGGGTTACTTCAGGGTAAGATTAAAATTATGAAATTTCCATCTATTTATTAGTTTTTATATAATTCTAATTGTGGCTAGTAATAGTGACCGTTTCTTAATTTTATCTATGGAGTTGTAGAAACTGTTCCGTTGGAAGAAAGAGCACACTGATCTGGTGATGACCATGTAGAGGGCAAAGATGATCGACCGGATTCGTGACAGTGTGCACAAATTGAAGCAAACTGTACAAAAGGAAAAGAAGGTCCTTTGATGTGATGACGAGACAAAGGAGACTCTAAAGGTGCTGTGGAAGTTGAAACAGTTTCAGGATCGATCGCAGCGTGCTCAGGAGAACATGAGCAAATGAGAGAAGAAGCATTCGTAGGGATCGGTGTTTATGGTCAGTGTCGCCTGGAAGATGGTAAGTAAATTGTTTAATTAAACAAATTCAATTATGTATAAATTTAGTTCCGTAATTTTATCACCGATTGGAATGAATATATGATTGATATCTTATTGATTGTTTTTTTTGCAGGAAAATGATTTGAAGAGGAAACCAAAGAAGATTAAAGTGTTTGTGAAGATACACACAAAAAAGGACGACGAGCCTAGCGAGGTGGTGTGGTGTGACGAGAGATCGAAGGAGACAGCAGTAAACTTAATGTTTTTTTAAGATTATAGCTCCAAATTTTTTTTTAACTTATTGAATTATTTTTCAATCAAATAACTAGTATCAGTGCGGTAGCAACCCGTTTGAT
>JAOVYX010019302.1:0-48141 GCA_035668315.1 Drosera spatulata | reverse complement strand
GGGGAGGAGGAGGAGGAGGCGAAGGGGAAATGGGGAGCGACGGTGGTGGTGGCGGAGAAGGATAGTGTTGGGGGCATCGTTGAGGATTACATTGCGGGGAGGGAGGAGGGTTTGGTGGAGGAGAAGGGATAAGGGAGTTTTGGGATATCAGGGATTCAGGATTGGGATTTTTCGAGCGAAATAAACATATACTCCCTCGGTCTTGCATCGTTTTCGTATGTTTTCTGAGATGTCTCAAGTTAATTATATTTTTTATTGAGAATTAGAATTGAATAAGAAAAAAATTAGATTAAATTTATGTATATAAAATGGATGTTATAAAATATATTGGCACGGAAGAAGTAACACTGCAAGATGATTTAGGATCTATTTTGTATCATTTTTATTTTTATTTTTTTGTTTTTGTTTTTGTTTTATTCATTAATGAAATGAATCTACTTGTTTTCAATTTTTATTTTTTTGTTAAATGGATGTAACGAAAAAAAAAAGATTTTTTATTTCGATTTTCTATTTCATATAATATATGAGATTTCGATTATGCTAAATCATTCTTTTTTAGTGATTTTGATTTTCGAAACTCATTTTTTGTTTCTGTTTTTTTTTTTAGTTTCTCAAGTTTTGAAAAATAACACCAAACAATCCCTTAGTTAAACCGTCAATATTAATTTAAATCAAGCTGTTATGATTTTGTGAAATTTCATAGTAAAAGAAATAAATTAATATAAAAAATTACTTAAAACTACACAACATCACAAAAAAATTACAAAGGAAAAAATAATTTCCAAAAACTACAATTTCAATTTGAAGAACTCATTGAAATCATCATCGGACTCTTGATCGACGACGAATTCGTAATCTTCATCTTTGTTATCATCCCGCGTGTATCCATTGCAGAAAACGTCATGCCATTCGACATCTTGTGCTTCGTCGTCCGAATCCATGAATCGATTGAGGAGAGGAAATCAAACTCTAGGATTTGGGAAATCCTAACTTTGATTGAGGCGATAGACTTGGGGATTTTTTTGGGAATCGAAGATCAAGTTTAATGAAAAGGGAAAAAGAAGGAAATTTTTGTGTGTGTTCACTTTAGGGATTAATAATCTTTTTGAACTTGTAATCATCATTCAAAGGGATCCTCGAATTTGGATTTCGATTAAGATAATGAAACAGAACGTCTGAAAAAAATAAAACTGTAACGCTCCGATTTTCTGATCTTATCAAAGAAAATCCACGTAACATTATTGTCGTTGAGCCCAACACTTCAAATAGACAAAAACTATACTTTTCGTCTTATTTATATAAATTAAGTTTAGTTCACTTATACATCATTGGTTTACAAATTTTAAATGCGCTTAATCATAACTCAAAATATCACCTTTCAACGGAATTTATATCTCTTTCTAAGATCAGAATACCTTTCACACATAAATTATAACTACCATCGAATTTGATGTCACACTTCTCCTCCAAGTCTTGCTCCTACAACAAAAAAAGAGGAAAGACACAGAAAAATAATTACCGTGAGCTATAGATGCTCAATAACGTGTCGGCCCCCTTTTAAGGGGATGTATGAAAGGAAGAAAAGAAGAAAAGTTGATCACTTAGATCATAAATTCCAGTATTCTCCAATCAACACACCAATCAAACAGAGCATAGTAAACGCATAGATCATCTACTCCAATATATTAGAACAAGCACATTATTCAAACAGCACAGATTCACCAAGCAAGTATCGAACCAAATAACACCGTCGTACCAAACATACTCCTCCTTCTCCAACTCCAGTTATTTATATGTTCATGCATAATTCATCGCACGAATATCCAAAATATGTTATTGGGAGCATACTAAATTATGGGTGTCCCATTTACTACTATTATATCCTTTCTGGTATGACAGTCAAGACCTCTATATTGAATAAACTGAGACAAAGACACTGTAATACGACAGGTCTCCAATTCAAGTCTCACGCACTACTGCACTCAGCAGACTCAAAACTCTGTTACACATATCATTATATCAGTTACACAGAGACAACGGAGAATAGATACTCTCAATGTTATAATAGTGTCATTGACGAGACTTATTCAATTTCATAAGTAAACTCTCTTCAACTTTAGCAAAAAAGACGTCCGCGAAAGGGGATTAGTTAAACCGAAATCCAGAATCTTCTACAGTGAGATACCCTCATACTAAAACGACCTCACAGGGTCGATGGAAAAATGTCACCACCAAGTCACTGTATAATACAAACAACAAACACAATACTTTTTGTGTTTTATACCATGGAGTTACCTCATCAATTATGGATTTGCACTCCTTTCACACATTCATCCTCATTATACCAGCAAACAAGGTATAACACAATTCACAGAACAATACTCCACAACATTCACTATTTAGCATACAACACATATCAGTTACAATCAGTATTTTACGTCAGCCATATTTAGTGATTACGTCCAAAGAATCCAATACATATTATTATACTCACGGTATAATAATACGCAATCGCCACACACAATAAGTCTAAACGTTAATTTTTTATCACAGTTTTTTACATTCACACGCTTAGCCTCGTCCTTAAGTGAAAACGACCAGTATGTCCAAATCCTATAATATAATAGGATTCACATATTAATACATCGCTTGTGAATGTTTATTTACGTTACAGAGTTGAGCATATTTGTTCGTATTTGTTGAGAAACTATCATATTAATATTATGAGGTCATGCTGAGCTTTGTACAAGACTTGATACTTATTTTGATTGTCCATGATGATGATTTTATATATTTATTATCATTAGAAGCATTTGTAAACATTTGGAGTTGTTTTGGGGTTAAAATGATTCATTCTCAAATTTTGTTCAATATGATCCTTTGATACGTTTAGATCTATAACTTCTCATATAGAACTCTAAAAATTATTTCGTAACATTCTACATAACAAAATTAGAATTTCTATCATGAAACTTTATCAATGATAACAATTTATTCGTTTAATTTTATATTTTCTGATAGATCAGATAGTTTGACCTTACTTCACTAATCAACTCATAACTCTTCATATATAACTCCAAAGTAAGATTTGTAAACTGTTCTAAAAACTATACTTCAATACCTCTTCAATGATATAGAGATCATTTTCTAACTCATACCGTATAATTTTATATCAAGTCACAAAATCATCCTCATAAACAGTTTTTACAGATAAATATATCCGTATATTTTGATTTATATCTTAAGATTCAGAATTTCAAATCATGATCTATTAACTTCATTAGAAAATAGACATACGAACCTTCAATATATATTAAAATCAGAATTTATCTCAGAGTGTATGATATCCCACGAAATTTCTAATCTTTGAAATGCTCATCCTCACTTATCACGTGGACGGATGCCTTGTGAAGTGTTGCATGTTGATACCAAATCCTCATCCTCTTGATCCTCTTCACCTTGCTTGTCTCCTTGATTCCAAGGGATGATAAGAAGAAGTCGGGAAGGAGACGAGAGGAGTTGGAGAGGAAATGGTGAGGAGAATTATGATGAGAGTGATGAAGAGAAGTGTGGTGGAGAGTGAAGTGGGTTGGACAAATTGAAAGAGAAGGTTAGACATAGTGGGAGAGTGAAGGGAAAAGATAAAGTGGGATTTTGATAAAAATAAATCTCACGTATTTATATGACGGGGTTTAATTTATCCATAATTAGTGTATTTTTGTCGTGATTTTAACAAATCAATTATGAAGTTTAATAATATACTATTTTTTATATTTATTGAGATATAAATTATCACAAAATTTTTGGATTATTACAGAAATTATTGTCTCAGTAAATAGCAAAAATAGTATATTATTGAACGTCATAATTTATTTGACAGGGTTATGAAATTTATTTATCACAATTATGATAAAAATATGATAAATATGGATAAATTAAACCCTAACACATAAACATTTGGGATTTAACACCCTTTTAACTTTTAACCTCTACCATCACCCGCCACCTCCACTATAACCTCTTCCACTTCTCCTTCTCCTTCCACTATTTTCATCATTCTCATCACAACATCAACGCAACATATCACTTCCTCATCTTCTCATCATCAAACCTTGGATCCATGAAGATGAACAAGACGGGTAAGAATTGACATCATCAACTAACACCACACATGGACAATCAAATATTATTTTTCAAAAAATTATCGTGAAACACTAATAGTACATCAAGCTATATACTTTAACCTTGAATTGTATATAATTGTTGAAAAAAAGTTTAACTCTTGCTCGGAAACAATCAAACATCATTTTTCGAAATATTATTGTGAAAAATAATATAGACGTAATCCTCTTACATCGTCAAAACGATAAATGAAACTATGTGGTATTGACTAATAGGTTCTGTTTGTGAGATTTAATTTGGAGGGGAAGGAAACGATTAAGAGGATATCTCAATATACCTCCTCCAAATATGACGTTTACAAGTTTTTAATGGAGAGATTGGAACGGATTAGGAGGGATAATTGATCTGATTTTTTAAATAAAACAGTTTCCACAAAAATGAACAAATTTGGAGGAATTATTGATTAAAAATATAATAATTATCAAAATAACTTAAAAAAAACATTATTATTATTTTTGATTTTTCTAAAAATAATAAGATCAATTAACCTATTTTTTCTTTTTCTAAACTCACAAATAATATCGATATTAATATCCTATCTCTTTTTTTTTTTCTTTTTTTTTCATATTAATAAAACTCCCGAGAAAAAACCCCTTGCTTGAGTAACGTTATACAGTACAGCACAAGAATATCCCTCGACAACCCCAGCATAACCCAAACACAAACGCAGGGTCACTCTCCATCAGTTGACTTATCCACACGCTCGCCCGTTTCTCTCGGTACACCACCCACCGGAGACCAAACAGCCACCGCCCAGCCAATGGCCTGCACGGCGGCGACGGGTTTTCTCTGTCCCATCACCACCAAGCCATCTCCTCTCATGGTGCCCACTGCCTCTGCTTCTTCTGCTTCAAAGTTTTCAACGCCGCCCTTGAATCTCTGCTTCCCCTCATTCTCTCGTTCTCCGATTACGCTCTCCTGTCGCTCGACTCGGTCGTCGAGTTCCCGTGGCAGTTTCGTTGCTAGGGTTGTAAGTTGTTGATGGATTTTCTCCTCTGCCCCTTTTCGTCTTGCTTCGTTTATTTTGATGAGTTTGACCTCGATTTGATGAGAGTCTCTGAGAATTTTTGCGGGGGTGATGATTTTCGTGGTGTATTAATTAGATTGATGTTGCTGTTGTTGGTGTTTTGTTGGGTGTTTATGTTGATTGCTTGCATAGTCTATTGGAATTGGAATTTGGTTTGTGTGGGATGTTGGTTGAGTGTGGAGGGTTTAGGAATTATCGAGATTAGAATTGGATTTTTCTGCGGTGTCGAAATGAGGGTTTTGTGTGATTTGGACTTTTTTTAGGGTGGATCGCTCACTTGGGTTACTGTACTGTAGTATGCATTCATGTGGCAGATAGTCAGATGGGTAGCATTGTCGACTCCACGCGATAGAGAGTTTTACTAAGAAGTTCATCGAAGACGAGTAGACCTGAGTCCTCGTAAGACGGTTTTTTCTGTGAGGGTGTTAAGTTCATCGAAGAAAATATGATTATGGGATCCGCTTTTTTTAACTTGATAATGTCATCTTAATATTTCTGGCATCATATATCCAGTACATTTCATTGCGACTGTTGCTGCGCATTTGGTTCAGGCATATCCTGTGCGCTTCAGTGCTTGTTTGGGCAGTCTGCACGGTGTTGAAGAGTGAAGACAGTATACGAATTGAAAAGGATCAAGTCTTTGATTATTTTCATGTGTGATTGAGTTTTCAGAACATTATATTAGAAGATGAAATTGCATATCACTTCCTAATATTTTTTAATCTGCAGGGTGACGACCTCCCTTTGGTTGGAAATCTAGCCCCAGACTTTGAGGCGGAGGCTGTCTTTGATCAGGAATTCATCAAGGTAACTCATTCTATCTAGTACTGACCATTGGATGACCTAATTATCAATATCTTGTTTGTTGAAGAAAGATAAATCTTGAGAAATTTGTTTTAATGGTTTTTTATTGCTTTGGTTCCATCTTGTCTAACCAATTTGAACACAATAGAATTATGAGCATGAGAAGATTGATGAATATGTTGATATTCTTATAGAGATCTTACTGTGGCTGAACTTTTATTCTCATTATGAATTAGAAAATCATCAATTGCTTGCTTTTGCATCAAGTTATATGCTATCCATACTCCTTAGATTCTTAGCTGTAGTTGGTCATTTTAACCGTATCTGTTGCAGGTTAAACTGTCCGAGTACATTGGAAAGAAGTATGTGATCTTATTTTTCTATCCACTGGATTTCACGTTTGTCTGCCCAACAGGTTAGGTTTGTTAAGAATATGAAGTTATCGGCTTATCATACATAAAGAAATGTGTTGACGAGTAAATGCCCTTGTTTTGTTTTCCTGTGTTTATCTAGAGATTACTGCTTTCAGCGACCGGCATGCAGAGTTTGAGAAGTTGAACACCGAAATCCTTGGTGTTTCAGTAGATAGCGTTGTAAGTCCTCGACATCCCAATGTCTCCCCTTCAATTAACAGCGCTGTAGTTCATTTACTACAATTTGATAATTAAATTGATGAGGGTTGGATTCTCTGTGTATTCTTATGCGTTGAATCTCTGACAAGAACCTGAAATTATGATTCTGCCTGCTTTGTTATGCACGTCTTGCAGTTAATTGACCAGGAATATGTTATGTGTTGTACTGCCTTCATAGCATGTATGCTGACCTTCGATCCAAAGTTAGAATTAGATGATATACAATCCTCGACCAAGAGATGAAGTGTTATAGATTATGCCAATCTCATGCCATATTTGATAAAGGTCCAATTGACTAAATATGATCCCCATGTTAGTATGTAACTTTTTGCTGGTACTTCACTGTCCTTCCTTGGAACAACAGTTAATCGTGCTTTTCTATGATCTCCAGTTTTCGCATCTTGCTTGGGTCCAAACAGATAGAAAATCAGGTGGTCTTGGTGATCTGAAGTATCCACTTATTTCTGATGTCACAAAATCAATTTCAAAATCCTACAATGTGCTGATCCACGATCAGGTAAGATGTTGTTACCTTTCACTTTAAATGATCCCATTGCTTCTCCTGGAACTTCTTCATCAGATTTGTGACCCTTTATTATTTCTCACAGGGAATTGCACTGAGAGGACTATTCATCATCGACAAAGAAGGAATCATTCAACATTCCACCATTAACAATCTTGCCATCGGCCGAAGTGTTGATGAGACATTGAGGACCCTTCAGGTACATCAAAATCTTCAGTCTTCACAACATCGATCACATCAATATCTTCGCAAGCGCTCATTGTTTCATACGGAATTCTGACTCCTATGATTTCATTTGTCACGGCCTGTGCAGGCGTTGCAGTACGTGCAGGAGAATCCAGATGAAGTTTGCCCTGCTGGATGGAAGCCTGGGGACAAGTCGATGAAGCCGGATCCCAAGCTCAGCAAAGAGTACTTTGCGGCGATCTAAGCAGCTCGGGATGTTCTATTTGGCATCTGTATCTCTTCGCCAGAGGCTTAGGTTTCATTGTCAGTTCTCATTTGTTGCAGATCTCGAATGTGTTTCCCAAACTTATTGCCATGAACTTCAACTTACAGTATGAGAGGTAACGACTGGTTTTTTCTAGCATTCGAGCTGGTATTCGTGAATAATATTGGAGCCTAGTAACATTGTGAGATTTTTAATCTTGAAATTCATTTACATGTGGCATATCGAGTGCAGTCAATGGTGCTCGCGTCGCTGTGAGAGTCTATCTTAAGAACATGCTTTATCAATACCACTTTCTCGTATCCCTCAGTCACTTATATTTTGTAACATTCATTTCATGTATCTAAGTATAGATCTATGTTTTTTCTGTTTTAATTTTAATTCTTAATCAAATAATATTTTTTTTTCAACTGTTTTAATTTTTAATCACGTAATATTTCAGAAATATGAAAACGTTATAAAGTTTTTAGGACAATGCAAAATAATAAAACGTTATAAAATCTATTTGACGAAGAGAGTGATTGGTTTTTTTTACCCGAACGACACTATTGAAGAACTTCGGTGGTCAAGTTTGACTAAGATGCCCAAAAAAAACATTACATTTTACTTTCTTAGTCTCACAAAAATATAATATTTTTTTAATTTATATGTTATATAAAAGATGTAACATTTTTATTTTAAAATTTTTTTTAGAAAACTATCAAAATATTTTCTATTTTTTACTTTATATCATATCAACTTATCCATTTTTTTCCTCAATCCCCCCTCTTACAAAATCAAAAGAACAAAAAAGATCATTTTGATAAGATTCAATACACACAAATTATCGTTTTTAATCCAATATTTGTATCCTTCATGGATGGAGGGAGCAACAAACTTCAACTCCGTTTGTTGTTTCCGATAAGAGAAAGATTGAATATATTTCGTCAATCTTGACTCCTATTATTAACAAAATTATCTGAATTGATGTTTTTACCTGGTCCATGATTACGCACTTAATCCAACAAAGATAAAGAAGACCGAAATAGGCACAAAATTTTACTCATAATCAATTTATTGTGTGTTTTGTGAGATAAAAGGGAATACAGTGTATATCACCAAAAACAGTATAACCCATAAGAACCCCAATAATTGTATGGATTTGAAGTTTCACCTAGCAGCACACATGACAACCCTGAGAGTCCTCTCTCCGGTCTCCATTCCACTCCACACCACACACGCGCACAGCAAAAGTCATCCCACACACTACAGTCACCAGACACGCACACACAGCAACAGAACCCCAATACACAACACTCTCTCATCAGCAACCACTCAACACCCCCGCCGCCGCCGCCACCATCACCACCACAGCCTCCTCCTCCTCCAATCCCTCAATTCCATGGACGACGATGAAGAGAAAAACACTTCCTCATCGCTCCTCGAACCCCCTCGCCGCCGATCCCTCACAATCCCCACCAGCAACGGCCACCACCACATCACCAACGCGCCACCATCTCAATCTCCCTTCGATTTCGAGCTCGTCTCAGTCAATTCCCCTACCTACATCTCCCTCCGAGACCTAATCTCACCTCCCTCCCCCTCCATCATCCTCTCCCCTCCCGCCACCACCGCCGTCTCCATCCTCTCCGCCACCTCTAACGCATCATCCGCCGCGTCGGGATACGAGATCGGGATCCGGAATCGGCTCGTGAAGCAGGCCGCGTGGGCGTACCTTCAGCCGATGTCGACTTCGCCGTCGTCGTCGCGGAGTCGGATCATCGGCTGCGGGACTTGGCCGGCCGTGGTGGTCGCCGGCGGGAGGTGGTTTGTTGAGGCGGCGACGCGCGTCTGGCGGTGGTTGGAGGATGCTGTTTGGTTCCTTCTCTGCCGATGACGTCAGCCACGGTAACTGATGATGTTATCTTCTTCCCCCTTTTTTTTTTGATTTTTTTCTTTGTAATTTTTGGCGAAACGCAGCGTTTGATGGATGGCCCTTGTGCTTATTTGAGAGGGTTACTGTGTAGAGTGTAACGGTGTGTGGAATTTTGTCCTCCAGATAAGGAGGAAAGTAAAGAATGAAATTGATTTAATATACGATGATGCTATCACATTTGGGAGTGTTTTGTATCGTTACATATTGGTCAGTGGTTACTTTCCTATGAGTAGTTTATCAAAAGGTGGATTTTTGGTTATGATGAGCATGGTTAGTGCAGTACATGTCCGATAAATAATGAAAATATCGTTGATGCTATGCTTGGACTAGGGTGATGTACAAAATAATTATTGGTTAATCTATGGCCGTAGCTGGACGAGCATGAATATTAAATGGTTAACTTATGTTGGTCATGCACAGTTGTGGCTTTATCGTTCACAATTAGGAGCGTTATTATTACTCCTTTGATAAATATGAACCGATTACAAAGCAATTATCAAAACCTAGATTCATTACATACTAAAATTTTAAACGAAAAGGTACACATTCAAAATTTTACAAAAATGTATATACAAGAAATTAAGAGCTATTACTATTTTGATTCTATCTATTCTATTCACAAGGTTTGTTTTCCATCTTTGAAAAGAGGCATTTCCCCTACGTACACTGTATATCATTGGTCGGGTTTGGATCGCCAGAGCCTAAAACGGGCCGGGCTTTGTTTATCAACTGGGCTTGACTTTTTCTCTGGGCTGGGCTTGGAGCCCACTCCACCCACTTCCTCCACTTTTACCACTTCCTCAACATGTACATGTTCAACATGTTCTTCACTAGGCCTCATCACAACCACCTTGGATTTCGGCGTTACGGCATCTGATCGGAATAATGTAGGTGGCAATGGCGGTGCTGATGGAGTGTATCTCCGGGTCAGATTCTGACTGTTGGTGGCAGCACCTCGGAGGGGCGAGGGAGGTGCAACGTTGTTTATGTGCCGCCTAGGTGAAGAGACACTGTTGTCATTGCTTGGCCTCCCTCGGGGTGAAGGTGGTACAAAGTTGCTCGGAGGTGGTGGGGGAGATGGCGGCGGGCCTGTTGGACCCCTGGGTTGATTATGATCATTTTTCTGCTGCAGCAATAAGAAATGCAATATTAAAGGATTGTTCGATATTATTGTCCAAAATGTGAAAATCAAAACCAGAAACGAAAACAAGAAATCATTAACGAAAACTAAAAACACTTAATGAAATAAAATATTTTTTTGAAATGAAATCTTGAGCACAATATTCAGAACAGAAAAAAAAAATCTTTTGTTTTTGTTTTTGTTTTATCCGTTTTAGAAATAAAAATCAATATCAAAAGGTTTTGTTTTATCAATCAATAAAACGAAAATAAGAAAATAAAAACAACAACGATAATAAATAGGTCTTAGGAAATCTGTTGAATTTTGATTAGAAAAGTTTTCAGCCTGAATGGAACTTGGTAAACTTATCTCAGTCGATCATCCTACAAAAATATCTTGTAAGACCAATTGGATAGGGTGACTTAAAAGGAAGACTAAGCAAACCATGAAGGTCACAAGTCAATGATATTCCAAACACTTTATTGGCGAAGACGTCATAATGCGAAGCTGTGGAACATTCAACTATTTGTAAAGTTTGTGTCCTAGGTGAAGCTAACATACCAAACAACCACCTCTTTAACTGGTTAAAAGTTCACTATCATCTGATTCGCTTAAACGCCATCACGGTTATAGTGGCCTTTGCCTAATAATCCAATTAAAGTCAATCCCATTATATTCAAAGAAATGAGACCAAGTGTTTGGTGACATACCTCAGGGGTGACGCCACTCTTGAGCTTTGAAGACTGATTAGCTATGTAATGCATAATTTCAAAGAATGCTGACTGCCCGAGCTGTGTACAATTTTGCATATAGTAGATGGCCAAGTCCCAAGCTCTGTATCTCAGTTCCTGTAGTCTCCGTTCGATGTCTGTCTCGTGCTTCGACACGAATGGCAACAAGAAGCTCTCATACACATAACTGGTTCCCTGTGGTTATTACATCTTCAGGTTCAGGTTCGATCTAGCGACTCAAATGAATGAGCTACTCAATGGCGATTATCTGACCGGAGTATGTGAGAGTGATCATACCTTGGTTTTTGGATACCAGAGGTAGATAATGAATACCAGTTTCAACTCTGCATACAGTGGCAACCTTTTAACAGAGAAATTCGAGTCAGGATACTGTCGAACGATAACATAGAGTATATATGTGTGAATCTATGTAGTGATCTGAGTATATGAATCAACCTGAGGAAGTGAATCATCAATTACTCACCAAGAAATGAACATATCTCCTAATCTTTCGGCCACCGACAACAGAGCGACAATGATCCTGCAGAATTGCATCAGCAAATGAAATACAAAACATAAGAGTTAGTTTACTTGTTGGCTATGCCAATTAACAAGATTTGAATTCATATGCATGGATAACATTTGCAGGATGGAAATATGCGTCGAAGTTGCGAGTCATTGGATCTATCTATTTAATTTTGTTGTATATGACATGATCTTCCTACTTTTTAGCACCCTATCGATTAGCATAACAAGTCTACTTCGAAGCGAAAAGCTAACCCACAAAGGGTAAGGCAATTTAGCATGAAACTATCCATTTTAAAACTCATGATGAAGGAAGTTGGAGTTTCGGGAGTAAAAACTACCCTACGTAATCCAAAATACTTCGGGCGAAAATGCTAGGAATATTTTTTCGTCATTTTTCTGTCGGAAGTTTTCTCATCTATCGATTCACTATTAATGAGTCTCGCATCTTTTAAAATTACACATAGAATTCGGAGCAAGGAAAAAATGTTAAAGAGTACAATAAGCATCATCAATCATTCTTCGAAATGCTGCCTGAGAGATCTAACAGGAAAAGTTAACTCATAAACGATGATTGTGATCACCCACGTCAAGATCACGTTGCTTGCCACCCTGCAATTCTCATCAACTTACTCCACTTTATATCCTATACATCCTTAACATGATGACAGCCCATTCTTTTTGCTTCGACGTCGATGGTCGACAACAATCTTACGCTAAGAAGATCGATCTAGATATGCATTGACAAAAATCTCTATTCTACATGTCCTGAAAACCTCGTTATAATCAGATAAGATATAATCAATATTAAAGATATTAAATCCATATCGAAATTTGAGTAAAATTTACAATAACATAAAAAAACATAAATCTTTTTATTATTATTAATTGATTTTAAAAATGAATATCATGTTTCTACCGTCAAAGTTCTCGTGAAATGACATTGTTGCGTCAATGGTTGGTCTGGATCAGATGAGTTGGGCAATATCTAGGGATAATCTGAACCAAAGATGGTCCAAAAAAATTGGACCAATTGCATCACAAAACCAAAACACCATCTCCCATTATATTCCTAATATTCAAAATAATTACTTTTTTTTGTCTCATTCAAATTATAATGATATGATCCGATATAATAATTTATGTATGTGTTGAATTAATAAGGAATGATAATTTTGTCCTTGTGAATATGTGAGATAAGGAATGAAGAAAAAAAAAGAAAAAAATGATGGATGAATTGATGTGATATAAAATAGAGATGTTTTAATATTTTTATGTGGAAAAAATTATTAAATATAAAAAACTTATAATTTGAATGAAACATCTTATAAAAAAAATATTATAATTTAAATGATACGGAGAATGTATCAATTCGAACTCTCAAAATCTTATTTTTCCTATAACCCTAAAGCTAATTCCCTGTTAGAAGACCAAAACGGAAAAAGAAGGGCAGTCAAAAAAACAAAAGTTAAGTTCACCACAAAGCAAACTCAAGAACTAATAATGACATGAAATGGGAATCAAAAGAAATCAGATTCCCAAGAACAAAGACGGAAACAAAATCATGAAATGTCAAGTGGAAGAGAGAGAGATTGATTACCAATATTGACACCAAAATCTGAGCTCATCCATCCCAACTCTGTTTTTTTCAAGTGTTTTTAAACACTCAAATGCTGGATATGCATATCCCAGTATCATCCTGTTAATTACAAACCAAAAGCAAAAGAGAGTTAATAAAACCCAACAAAAAAAATAAAAAGGAAAAAAAACTTGATTAAACAAGATTGTTTTGTTCATAAACTTACACAAGTCCTCTGTTTATGAAATCTCCCAGCATCTTCTTGATCCTTTTTCACAATCTAAATCTAAAACAACACTAAAAATCAATTCAAAATGGGATCAAATCAAACCCTTTTGATAATGACTACAAAACTCTCAATGGCCAATAGAAATTTGATGAAGATTGAATGCCAACCCTTCAAGTGAGGCCCTAGAAGATGCAGAGCAAAACCAAGAGCGATTCAACGACTCGATTCTCGATCGATTTCACCAAATAAGTAAACTTAAAATGGTAGAAAGTGAGATGTTCTGGGAAACTTGAACAATAAGAGGAAGTCACAACTTGCAAATTGGAAGAAGAAGAAGAAAGGGTCAAGAGTCAACAGTCATTCAAATCGGAGGAATTCAATGAATTTGGGGGACTAAAAATTCAATCCAAAAAATGGGTTTTGCACCATTGATCTATGACGATAATGGGTCGTCGAGTTTTGATAAGAAAAATCAGAAAGGTTCGATTTTTGGTGGATCGGGTGAGGGAAACTTGTGAAGAGAGGAAACAGAGAGTGAGTTATATGAGTAGAAACAGAGGAAATGAGAGAATTTGATGAGTTCCTTTGTTTAAAAGAGATGGAAAATGGTGAATTTTGGATGAAAAGGGAAAAATAGATACAGTTGTGTGGGGGATTACTTGTCATGGACGCCTTCATCATAATTTATCACGTAAATCTCAAGGGAGGGGGGGGAAAAGGTCGATTGGTTTTTCATTTTTCCAACTGATTCTGTGGCTTGTTGGACAGTTGTATACTTGTATACTCGTAGGAAATTGCTAATCCCCTCCAAGCTCACACCCCGGGGCCTCATATGTTTTTTTCCAAATTATTCTTTTTTATATATTATTTATAATTTTTAATATATATATCAAATATTAAAAATAAATAAATATTTAAAATCTACACATCAATATCTATAAAACAAAACTAATATTGAATATAAAAAATATATTTCGAAAAAATATATTCATTCGTTCCATAACAATTATAACGTATACGTATGTGATAATTATCAATAATTTTTACTTGTATCTTCGAAGTTGTATTGCATATATTCGATATAAATATTTCGGTTTGTTTTACTTATTTGTCATTAAGGTCCTTTTCAATTGAAGTCCAAGAATATCGTGAAATAGCTATTGTCTATGTCGGAAATCATTTTGTTCAATTATTTTTACATTCTCATTATCATATACTTCCATTGAGGATTGATAGTTGTGCAGTTCGTCTTCAACTGTGGAATGAAGTGATAAAAATCAATTCATGTGGTAGACAATATTTTGAAGGAACGATTGAATATAATAAAGTTTGTATGTATTTAGTATTATTAATATATATTTATTTATAATATAATGAATTCTTTTAATATTCAATATTGGTTTTATTTTTGTAGATATTTATGTGTAGAGTTCAAATATATATTTATTTTTAATGTTTGATATATATATATATATATATTAAAAATTATAAACGATTTTATATATTATAGAAGAAAGGACAAATTGAAAAATTAAAAAAAAAAAGAAAAAAAAGCAGGGGCCCAAAGGGGGGTGAGTTGGGGGTGTTTAATTTTTAGGATTTTATGATTTTTTTTATGTTAAAAGGATATATAATATATTCTGTATCATCAGTTTAAATTTTTAATAAAGTTGATTATTCGATAACTTATATGATTATATTGATGCACATCCAAAATCGCTAGACAGACAGAGAAGAGAAAATTTAAAGTAACAAAACGGCTGATTACTAGGTCTAATCGTGCATAATAGTACAAAAGATGAGTTATGTTAGGTTTGGTTTCATATGTTGGATTCTTTTACTTTTTCACTATGCACCAGCAAGACCATATTCAAATATGAAGTTTTCAGTACATCCGGCCGGGTATGCACCTAACTTACACCCGAGACAACAAACCAACATGTTTTAAACAGTTTTAATCGATTAATTGTCACTTTCTATAAACAATCAATAGTTATGCACAGATCTATAGTCTTTTTCAAATTGTTTGTCGAAGATTCTCTTGGAATCCATGCGACTAGGAAGTCGCACTCCAAATATGAAGTAAGTTGAACTTGATTCGATCTTTGGAGTAGTTGATGCAAGGAAACATATATACGCATAATCAATTAATGGAAAATATTATTATTAACAAACTATACGACATCTAACCGATTTGAGTTGATCTAGTGGTATTCGACTCAATCTTCTTCTTGAAGGTCTTGGATTCGAATCCTACTACCCTCAAAATTCAGGTTGATCACGCCCTTTGACTTCGAATTGATCCTGACATCCTCGTCATAAAAAAAAAAACAAAAAAACAAAAAAACAAAAAAACAAACAAACAAACAAACTATACACACCCTATGACTAATGAACGGGACTATACTCACAATGGGAAAGAAGTGTCACCATACGCTTGCTCTACTTTTTCTTCACCTTCAAATTTCAATCATTAAGATATTACTTGGAAGCAAGAAAAAGTTGAAGACTTGGAAAATACTCGTGAGCATACGGTTCAGTAAAGGTTAGTTAGCAGTTAGCATAAGCCACCACAACGGCCATGCCGTAAAGCCATAAAGGTAACTTAAGTCACTGAGCATTAGAAACGATTGAGATATAGTATATTAACGAAACTTCTATTATCATTTTATATTTTTAATAAAATTAATTTATTTATATGAGGATAAGTGAAATTGATTAAATAATAAATTATTTTTTTCCCAATCATAAATTATATATATATATCATCTGTTTTATAAAGATATTCTCCTTATATTTTTTATTTTCTTTATCTGAACGAACTATATATGTACGTTCCTTTTCCTAGCTGGTTTATTATGTGGAGTTTAGTTAGGTCCGATTGGCAGACGCTGTCGTGCAAAGCCGACTGATGAGCAGCGTGCTTCGGATCGCGGCATTCCCTCGCTTCCTCTCGCACTCTGTTCACAGGTAGCCTGCTGTCTCTCTTTCTCCACTTTTATTTTTCTTTTTTCTTTTTTCCTTCTAATTTTTTCTTTTCTTTTTTTTTTTTTTTGGGGCATGATTCACGATTTCTCTGTAAAACACCAAAATGAATAGAACCCAAATTGAAAAAAACCCACTTCACAAATTCACATGAAAGATCATCTTATTCATAATCTGAATCGAATTTGTTGATTGATTCCAAGTTTTCAGGCCAAGGTTTTACAGGGCATTTTGCAAGAAGAATTGTGGGGCGATGATGGCGATTGGAAATGCCCAGTTGGGATCTCACACTAGACAAGCCGATTTCAGACTCTGCAATGTATCCGGGTGATTAAATTTAATCCCATCTGGGTTTCGATTCGCTTGTTGATGGTGTTGGTTGTGTTTGTAATGCATTTGGGTGATGTAATCGTTGTTTCGTTTCGGTTATTGATTCATTTGACTTGCATTTTGGGGTATGCCTTGGAGCGATTTGTTCGAGGAAAGATTTTTGTAGCCTATGACTGTATAGAATACCCATCATTGAATGGTGTCTATGTAGACTATGATTGAAAATATGAATGTTGTTCGTAACTTGTAAAGGTACTCTCTCCTTAGAAACTGATCATCGTTAAAAATCATAAATTTACTAGTATGTGAATTTGGCCATATACTACGTAACTACTGTCGATGGCTTTCATCTAGGCATAACCAATATGAATTGTGGATAAAAAGTTGATCACTACTTAACTGTATCCTCGTCGCTCTTGTGCAGGTATATGACAGAATTGCTTGAAATCGAAGCAGAAAATCCTAGATTCCATGTTTTATTTATCCCTGGAAATCCAGGTAGACTTAAATGATTTTTTATCCTCTTTCCTGTCTGTTCGATTGTTGTTTCCTTCAATTGTCGAAGTTAAGGTTTGGAAAAAGATATGCAGGTATTGTGACCTTCTACAAGGATTTTGTGGAATCATTGTTTGGGCGACTTGGTGGAAGTGCATCAGTTACAGGCAATTTGTAGCTGATTCTGCCTTTTCTTTCACTTCTCCTTACATTTAAAATTATATCGGCTTGTACCCTAGCAAGTATATTCAAGGGTTTCTCTTTTGTGTTGTTTCAGCTATTGGGCACATATGCCACACAAGTAAGGTACCGATCTTTCGACGTAGTACAATGCATTGGATACAATAACTGACATTTACTGTATTAATTTAAATATGCATATTTTAGTCAGTTCATATTGAAAGTAAGCATCCGGTTCTAGATCTTGCTGTGTTGGTTCCATAACTTGTGCAAGTACACTTCATTTTGGTGCAGCTAGTTCTATCGGCACACTTCTCATACGACTTCAACTAGCGAAGCTATCTTACATATAGTCACTTTGTTTCTGTTAGGACTGGGAGCAAGGGAGGTTATTCTCATTGGAAGAACAAATCATCCATAAGGTAAGCTCTTCATCCCCATAAATGCAATGTAATTTATTTGGAATGGAAGTTCATCACATAATCGTATATCTGTCTCATTGCAGATGGACTTCATTGACCATAAGCTCCAAAGCAAGGCAGTTCCAATCATATTGGTAGGTGGAACTTTCAAAATTTTTGAGAACCTCTAAATACAAAGGTCTATTTGTTTCCCATGGTCCACCTTAACGTTGAAGATTGTTATAGTCTCTATTCATGTATTCAAACGAAGATGACCCAGGCATTAGTGCTCCTTGTGCAAGTCACAGATTTCTTGTGCTGATGAAATCATTGCAATGGATCAGTGGTGATGTTGAACTTATATTATGCCTCGAGTTGTGAATTTGCTCACATCACTTGCTTTATGTTGGATTTTTGCTAGGTTGGGCATTCTATTGGATCGTATATAACACTTGAAATGTTTGAGAGAGCTCCCCACAAGGTGGCGATTTCCTGACATCGAATTCAACCTTACACCTGCTTTACAACTATTTATGTTAGTCGACCATAATTTGTAACAGGTAATTTATTGCATTGGGTTGTATCCATTCCTGGCCGTAGACATGCAATCAGCAAAGCAGACAACTATTAGGAAGATAACTGAGTATGTGCTTCTCTTGGCATTGGAGGTCTCTCCTTGAAGCATTCCTGCACTGGCATTGTCGGATTTACATGACATTGTGGTTGGATGTGAATTTTAAATGATATTAGGTTCCTGAGTATCTTTTTCTTTATTATTTTCAGGTCCCCGATTCTATCTCTGATGGTAAGCTTGCTTGCTGCAGCATTGGCATTGTTACCAAACCAACAATTAAGGTTAATCGTCAAGAAATCATTGGGCAAGTCGTGGTCTGTCACTGCAATTGAGGCTGGTTGCACTCACTTGTTGAAGGTGAAATTCTTTTTGAGGAGATGCTTTGTTGTCTTCACTCTCTCTATTGCAATGACTCGTGGTTTTGACTAGTGGCCATGTTTGCTGTCCCGTGATTTTCACTTCTTCTAGATTAGCGCCTGATATTTACTCCATGGCTCCATATTTGTTATCCAAGTACTGTTTCATGGTTTTAATTAATGAAAATCTGAATGATGCAGTACCATACTATTCGAAACATGCTCTTCATGGCAAGGACAGAATTCGCTAAGGTGATGCCTTGATCATTCTCTCTTCCAAATTTAAACTTGCTTGATGGCCATTTTATCAACCTGTCTATAAAGGACTGCTAACAACTAGCTTTTGTACCGTAGTAATCTGCTACTGTGTATAGGAAAGTGGAACAGCAGCTGTGAAATGTGTAAACAACTACTATCATATTTCCGGAGTAGAAACTGTTCAGCTTTTTCTTCTTGTTCTTTTCCATCAATAGTCAAACCATCAATCTATTAGGATAGAATCGATTCACACAATGATTAAGTAATAAAGGAGAAGAGACACAAGATTTACGTGGGAAAACCCTCAAGAGGAAGAAAAACCCACGGTCGTCGACGAGATTCACTATTGAGAGAAAAGATTATACACGAGTCATACAGATATATGTAACATAGATCCATATTTATAGACGCAAATAAAATCCTAATTTAATTGGCTCAAAAAATAAAAGATTTAAAACATATTTAAATCTAAATCGCGGAGTAATAAATCGCATTGCCGTGTCTGGGAAGGCATGGCTCTCAGCAGCCCGTGTCCCGAGAACCAGCAAAAGCACAACGCACGGCCGTGCCAAAGGGCGCGTGGCCCGTGCCTTGCTCAACGACCAAATCGCCAATCCACGCAGAATCAGGACCACTCTCAACACAATCTTGCCTCAATTAGAGACATTTTTTTGTGAAACAACCCCATGTGTTATTAACTATGGTCGTTCGTCCTATGCTAGCTTTCAGAAACACCGGATTGGGACTTTATGAGAGCAAAGGTGGAGAAATTTGCCTTCGTATTTGGTGAAGATGATCATTGGGGTCCTCTGTCAATGCTTGAAAAGGTAAACATCTGGTAGTCTTATGACAGAATTGGTTTGAGATTGTCCTCTATGGTTTACAATCGGATTTACCAGATGAACATATCGCTGTCTTCCTCCCTTGATTTGCTAGACCTGTAAATCAGGCAAAACAAATTTGTTTATAGGAAATGCCCTTCCATTGTGGGTGAGCCATGTGGTCGTTTTGAGACGGCCTCATTTGACGAATGATTTTTGTGGTTTGATTTACACTCTCTTTCTCCTGCTGTAGATATCCAAGCAAGTTCCTGGAGTTTCATTGTCGATCGAAAGAGAAGGCCACATGCATGCTTTCTCTTGTTCGGAGGCGGGTTCTTTATGGGTTGCTCAGCATGTAGCTTCCTTGATCAAGGAACATGCATCGACCTAGTATTAAGGTCTCATGGCTCATTTCTTTTGTCCTCCGATAGTCCAATTAATGATTTACTAGAAGTGACTGGCATTCTACGTTTTTCTGCTTACTAACTAGCTCACGAATCTGTTTCTTTTGATCCAGTTTCATGGTCGTTCAAGCAAAAAGTTTCAAAGGAGAAGCAAACATCAGCTAAATTCCATTGTGCTTAGGCTTCAGCTAACCGACTCATGGAACAAATTGTTCTGCCATTTAATTGATGCCTGTGTGTTGAAACAAATATTGCCTCCTGTGATGTATCAAACTCTAATGAAGATATGACGCATACGGAACAGTCTTTGATTTGTAAGAAACTTCAGTGAAATAGGAAAAAAAAAAGATTTTACAGTAAAATTTATGTTACTATTATGTTTATGCTTAGTGTATGTCATTGCATTGCACGACCTCGAATGTCCTTTGTAATGAGTCATATGTCCGGATGTCGTGGTGGTCATCTTCTTAGAACTCTCAATGCCACGATCTCTTTGTTCTTCATAGTAAAGATTACAAGCACAGTTTGCTTAGTTGAAATCAGATTACACACCTAATCAAATCAATGAGTATGTGGTTGAAATGTAGTGAGTGAAGTGGTCTCATAAGATATGACTATCATGATGAAAGGGGTGCCGAATCTATATTCATAGCGAAACCCAATGGATCCGTCAGGCCCAACCTAACCTGTTGTTGAGCCGTTGAACATTCGTTTCTCCACTCTGTTTTCTCCGACTCCATCATCGCATCGCGTCTTCAAAGAATCGATTTTTTAATGGGTTCGGTTTTAATCGAAAATAAGAACCCACTTTAATCAAATTACTCTTTTTCAAAATTGATTTAATTTTGCCTTTTAACGGTTCAGATTGGATGATGCAGAGACTGATTTGCTAGAGGATTCAGCGTCGATGGGTAGTGTTAGTCTCCGTTCTGAGCATATGAAACAGGCAAATTTCAGATTGTGTAATGTAACTGGGTAATTTTCTCCCACTCATCTTCATTCAGATTTTTGAATTTTTTGGATGTACCTACCTGATGGGGGAAGTGGTGATTTATGTGTTGTGTTTAGGGTTCTTCTCTCTCTGTGGCTTTTTATTAAGATAAATGGAATATCATACGAATCCTCGACAAAAAAAAAAAAAGAAAAAAAAAGAAAAAAGAAGTTGCTTGCATATAGGATTAGATATCTATTTACTGTATTTTGATTAGTAGATAACGTTAGCAACGTTCATTTTAGTGTCTAATTTACATGGGTACTCTACATTAGTATTTGTTTGTTTTAGTTATATGACAGAGTTGTTGGAGCTTCAGGCGGAAAACCCCGAGTTCCATGTCTTGTTCATCCCTGGAAATCCAGGTCACTTGATGATCTCTTCTTGTGGATTTTCTATTCAGTCGCCATGGTGTGAGATACTAATTGGATTTGGTATATTGACAATCAGGTATTGTGCATTTATATGAGATATTCTTGGAGTCATTGTATGAGCAACTTGGAGGCAAGGCATCCATCACAGGCATGCCATATCTTCTTCTTCTTCTTGGTTATTCAGTTTATACAAGCGAGAAAGCTGAAAGAGCTGTTGTTGCGTGTTTCAGCTATCGGGCACATATGCCATACAAGAAAGGTATCATACTCTAAACATGGACTTTTGTGACCTATGCAAGAAGGAAATAAGAACTGCTCGGGAGAGCAGATTGTAGTAGTTACATTCTTCTCGCATTGCATGATACATTTTTTTGCGATTGTAATCAATGTGTTAAGAGTGGTGATAGACGCTCTGGTCATTGTCCAGTTTAACTCATCCTTTATGTTAGTGAGATGCGATTTTTAATGTATAAGTGTTGGTGTAAGTGTCGCATAGATGTGAGTTCCAGTTGTAACATGGGTGACTTGAAACATTCAGTAAACTATTGCTTCTCATATCTAATAGGACTGGGAGCAAGGGCGGGTATTCTCGCTAGAAGAGCAAATACTCCATAAGGTAAAGATTTCTTATCTCTTACTCCCTCCGTCTCAAAATTTTTACAACGGCACACATATCGAGATTTAACTAAGTACGATCAAACATCATTTTTCACAAAAATATTATGAATCACTAATGATAGATTAAGTAATGAACTTTAATCTTGAGCTTATTTAAGGTTTTTTTGACATCGTTAAAAGTAATAATGAAACACTTCGAAGTACATGTCGTCTCAAGAATTATGGGAGGAAGGGAGTAGATTTTAGGCCTGATTTTATTCTGTTGAAAATGTATTTTTATGGCTATCTTAGGAGTAAACAGCTCTCCGGTAAATTACCAAATGAAATCTCAGTAAAATTGAAATCAGACTGCTATGCTGATTCATCTTAATGGAATCATGCCATAAATAGTATGCCTTGAATTGACAAAACCAATGGAACTTTCTATGAATGGGAGGAGCTTATGAATGTGGGATATTTTCTCTGGTTTGGTTTTTCGTACAGATGTACTCAAGTGTCGAACCCTTAACCTCACGGTTAGAAGAGGAATGTCTTGTCATTGTGCCAACTCCTCTTAACTGTTGTATTAATTACACCATTCTTATTATCTTTCTTGTTGCAGATGGATTTCATTGACAACAAGCTTGAAACCAAGGGAATCCCGATTGTATTGGTGCGTTGAACTTGATTTATATTATTTTATCATTAAGGAAATACATGTGTCAGATGCCGTCACCTGCTTCAGCTGATGCCTTTCATCAAAGGTCCTGAGAGTTGAGAGTCTCAGTTTATATGCTTCTATAATCATCACTTCAGTAGTGGTTTTTCCTTGGCAATGAAAACTTGGGCCTTTATTAGCTCAAGCCTTGAAGATCTTACTCTTGGAACTAAATGGAACTCTAGAATATGTGATGTGCACAACTTTTCCATTGTTTGATTGATTTATTCAGCCTTGAACTTTGGCCAGGTTGGGCACTCTATCGGATCACATATATCACTTGAAATATTCAAGAGAGCTCCACGCAAGGTGCTATTCCTGTTGACAAACTATGCAATGCTTATTTATATCTTGACCATTGTAGTTAGTCACTGTCTTTTACCTCTCAGGTGGTTTATTGCATTGGGATGTATCCATTCTTGGCTCTGAATGCAAAATCACGGATACAGACGATTGTTGGGCCGCTTTCGAAGTACATTTCTTTCTTCTCAGCACGTTATCCCCATAATATCCTCATATGTATGTGTTTGCTTGTATCTGTCAGTAATGACTAATGAGAATCTCAACGAGCTATCCTACTGCTAGATATAAGTACTTTTATTACTGAATTGACCTCCACGTATCTTATTTTCATATGATTTGATGACTCTGTACAAATGCCTTATATCTTGGACGCAATGTTGTGTAGTACGTAAATAATCGTTAACGTTGTTGTTATGTATTGAATGCTTTACAGATCTCCAGTTTTATCAGTGATCGCCAGCTTGTTTGTTGCACTTGTGGGATTATTACCCGTCCAAGTATTAAGATATATTTTGAAGAAAACCTGTGGCAAGTCATGGACTCCTTCCGCTATCGATCTTCTCTGTACTCACTTGTTGCAGGTGAATTTCTATCATCTTCATTGTGCATAATATTATTATCACCACTTCTGTAGCAACCTGCTATTTACATTCAAAGAATTTACTGCTTCGATACTTGTCAACATTCAAAGAATTGTTAGTGGGTATCTCTCTCATGGGGCTCACATACACATACAAATTTGCACTTCTTCTCTGCGTCGTCGTGTTTTCTTCCAGGTTTTACACCAAACGCATCATACGGGACGGCAACAAAGTTAAGACGGTGAAATCCTTGAACAATCTCCTATAAATAGGTTGAGGGTGCAGAAACAAAGGCATCACATCAAAACACAAAAAAAAAAAAAAAAAAAACACATCGGAAGAGAGAAAAATACCCAGTTTGAGGTATTGAGAGGTATCCTCTACGGATATTTTCATCCTGTTAGAGAAGAAAAAAAAAAGAGTTATCTTGATGATTGTAATCACTCTTTAGTGGATATTTTGATACCGTAACGGTCCCGTGATTTTTATCCTTTTATTTTTAGGGGGTTTTTCACGTAAAAATCTTGATATCGACTCTATTTATTATTGGATTATTTAATTATTCCATTCTAATTGAACGATGAAATGCTGAGCAATTTTCGCTGCATCTTATACCGACTTTTCCCAACAGATTGGTATCAGAGCTCTAGCTAATTTAACCGGAAGGCGCTCCGATTGCTGTGCTAATTAAAATGAAAGACGTGGCCAGCATTGGTGGCATGATCCGATTGACCTCATCGAATTATTCGATGTAGAAACCCAGAATGAAAGATATCCTTTACCGTAAGGATTTGTACGAGCCTATCGTAACCAAGACGAAGTTCGCTGATAAAGAGAAGAAAGCTTGGGCGTTGCTACAGCGCAAAGTTGTTGGTGTGATCGACAATATATCGATCAGAGTGTCTTCCAACACGTGGTCAACGATGTCGATGCTTTTGCTCTATGGGAAAAGCTGGAGGCGATGCACCAGAGAAAGATTGCGATGAATAAAGTTTTCATGATGCGGAAGGTAGTGAAGTTGCAGTCTAGAGACGACCGCAGCGTAGCAAAGCACCTGAATGATTTTCAGGGTATTGTTAATCAATTGACAGGTATGTATTTAAAGTTTGATGATGAGATGCAAGCACTATTACTATTAAGCTCCTTACCTGATAGCTGAAACACACTGGTGGTGTTCCTGAGCAACTCCGTTCCTGAAGGAAAGCTCACGATAAACATCGTGAAAGACAGTATGCTGAACGAGGAAACTAGAAGAAAGGAACTCAATCCGTCCAGCTCATCGGATGCTCATGTGATGAAGCATCACGGACGGAACAAAGGAAGAACTTTCCAGCAAGACGACAAGTCCAGGGGGAGATCGAAGTCCCAGAATCGGAAGGACTTCACATGTTATTATTGTGATAAGCCATGCCACAAGAAGAACGAGTACAGGAAGTTCGAAAGCGACACGACGCAAGGCAAGATTGGTAAGGGAGAGCAGAACAGTGAGCCAAGCACCACTTTCGTTGCAACCATGGATGAACCCTATCTCTTCTCAGATAGCAATTCTATCAACCTCACTTGAGCAGACTCAGATTGGGTGGTAGATTCTGGTACCTTATTTCATATTACATCGTACATTGATTTCTTTTTATTTTACAAAAATGGTGACTATGGTCTTGTGCGAATGGAAAATAATGAGACATCTAGAATTGTGGACATCAGAGATGTTTGGTTACAAAGCAATGCAGGTTTTAGGTTACCGTTGAAGAATGTCAGACATGTGCACGACATTCGACTGAGCCTGATTTCACTTGGAATGTTTGATGATGATGGTTACACTTCTCATTTTTCTGATGGGAAGATGAAGCTCTCGAAGGGTTCTTTGCTGGTTGTTAAGGGAAAGAAGCAAAGGACGTTATACTCAACGCAAGTAAGGCTGATCAAAGAAGACACAAATACTATTGAGAGATCCTCCTCGATCGAGCTCTAGCATAAGAGACTCGGTCACATCAACGAGAAAAACTTGTAGATTCTCGCACTTAAGCAACTCCTACCTGACGCGAAATGTATTTCTCTTAACCGTGTGTTGACTGTATAGCTGAAAAATAACATAAAGTATCATTTCTTTCTTCTTTTGCACATAGAAGAAAAAATATACTCCATTTTGTGCATACAGACGTCTTCTTTATGACAGAGAGATCTCTAGGTGATGTATACTATTTTATCACTTTCATAGATGAGCATTCTAGAAAGGTTTGGGTTTGTATCTTGAAAATTAATGACCAGGTAATAGATATGTTGAAGGAGTTCCATGTCATGATGAAAAGACAAACTGGAAGGAATCTCAAGTGTGTCAGAGCAGATAACGATGATGAGTACAGAGGTCCGTTCGAGAAATATTGCATGAAACACGGAATCAGGCTTGAGAAGACTATTCCCAAGACACCTTAACAGAATGAAGTCGCAGAGAGAATGACAAGAACCATCTCAGAGTAGATCCGTTGTATGCTCTCTTATGTGAAACTCCCTAAATTGTTTTGCGGGGAGGCGCTGCTAACAATTGCTTACTTGATCATCAGCTATTCTCCTTCAAATCCTTTGAATTGTGATATTCCAAAAAGGATTTGGAGAGGAAAATATTTGTCCTATCAGCACTTGAAGATGCTTTGATGCCGAGCGTTTGTGCACATCCCAAAGGATGAACGCTCTAACCTTAATGGTAAAACGAAACAGTGTATATTTCTTGACTATCCTAGTGAAGAATTTGGTTTCAAGTTTTGGGATCCAGTAGTCAGGAAGCTCATTCGAAGCAGAGATGTTATCTTCTTCGAAGATCAAACCATTGAGGACATCGAGAAACCAGAGAAATGTAGAGCCCCAGAAGATGTCCTAATGAACTTGGGTCCACTTCCTTCTCTGGCACTGAAAGACCAGGGGAGAGATATACAGGATGATCTTGGTGATGAAGAAACTGGTGTTGATGTTGATAGCCTAGAACTATTAGAGTCGCAGGAAGAAGCAGCTCCAGTACAACCACCAGCAGAACAGGATACTCGACACTCTACGAGAGAACGCAAACCATCCATCAGGTATCCTGATACAGAGTATGTGATGTTAACTGACGGGGGAGAACCAGAGAGCTATAGGAAAGCCATGTCAGATTCACATAGCGATCGATAGTCGCAAGCCATGCAAGAAGTGATACAATCATGGCATGAGAACCACACATTCGAGCTGGTGGAATTGTCTAAGGGCAAGCGCGCAGTAAAGAACCGATGAGTCTATCGTTTAAAGATTGAAGATAAAAACTCACAATCACGTTATAAGGCTCGGTTGTTTGTGAAAGGGTTCAGTCAGAAGAAAGGTATTGACTTTGATGAAATTTTCTCCCCAATTGTTAAAATGTCTTCTATCAGAATTATGCTAGGATTAGCAGCCAACATGAATCTCGAGATTGAGTAACTTGATGTGAAGACAGCTTTTCTCCACGGTGCCTTAGAGGAAGAGATATACATGGAGCAGCCTGAAGAGTTTCAGCTCAAAGGGAAGAAAAACCTCGTGTGCAGGTTGAAGAAGAGTCTGTATGGTTTGAAATAGGCGTCTCAACAGTGATACCGCAAGTTTGAGTCCTTTATGGTGGACAACGGATACAAGAAGACGTCATCAGATTCTTGTGTCTTCATTAAGAAGTTCGGCGATGATAACTTCATTATCCTACTGCTCTATGTTGATGATATGTTGATTTTTTGGCCAGAATACTCAAAAGATTGCTGCTTTGAAGAAAGCTCTTAGCAAATCCTTTGCGATGAAGGATTTGCGTTCTGATAGGCAGAACTTGGAATGCAGATCTCCCGTGATAGAAAGAACAGGAAGTTATGGCTATCGTAGGAACGATACATCGAGAAGATATTGGAAAGGTTCAACATGAACAAGTTCAAACTAATTAACGCTCCGCTTTACAGATCACTTCAAGTTAACAACGAAGGAGTGCCCCTCAAGTGAGACAGAGAAGCAGGAGATACAGAGCATTCCGTATGCTTCAGCTATTGGCAGCTTGATGTATACTATGGTATGTATTAGACCACATATTGCCTATGCAGTTGGAGTTGTGAGCAGATTCAGTTTTAATCCAGGAAAAGAGTATTGGACAGCAGTTAAATGGATTCTGAGATATCTTAGAGGTACGTCTAAGTTATGTTTATGTTACAGTCAAGAAAAACCTGTATTTAATGGTTATATAGATACAGATATGACAGAAAACGCAGATTCTCGGAAGTCTATCTCAGGTTATATGACAACCTTCGCAGGGGGAGCAGTGTCATGGCAGTCAAAGTTAAAAAAATGCATTATTTTGTCTACTACAGAGACAGCCAGGCTGACAACTGACCCCACAGAGTAACACTAGTCCTTTCAGTGCGTTTTGGCCCCACTCGCGCACACCCTGGGAAACTTCGTAGTAGGTCACCCATCCCAGCATTACTCCACGTTAAGCACGCTTAACTACGGAGTTCTAAAGTGATGGGCTACCGAAAAGGAAGGTGTACCTTGTTGGTATAGGTAGTACTATCAAATCATTTAAGCATTTTCTTGGGGTATTACAATAAGTATAGTCTATTGTGATAATCAGAGTGCTATCCGACTTTTCATTCGAGGTCAAAACACATAGACATGAGATATCACTGGATATGTGATGCACTGAATCAGAAACGATCAGAAGCACAATGGGTCAGATATGATGACGAAGATCTTACCCATTGAGAAGTTTGTTTTCTACAGACAATAAACGGATATGGCGATGGTCCCCATCATTTGGGAGGGAAAGAATTATTAGTGGGTGTCCCTCTCATGAGGTCCACACACACATACAAATTTGCACTTCTCTTTTGCGTCGTCTTGTCTTCTTCCAGGTTCTGCAGCAGACGCATCATGCGGGACGGCAGCAAAGTTAAGGCTGTGAAATCCTTGAACAATCTTCTATAAATAGGCTTAGGGTGCAGAAATAAAGGTATCACACCAAAACAAAAAACAAAAAACACATCAGAAGAGTGAGAAAAAATTTCAGTTTGGGGGTATTGAGAGGTATATTTTACGGGTATATTTTTATCCTGTTAAAAAAAATTAGTGAGAGTTATCTTGGTGATTGTAATCTCCTAGCACAAGTTCAGGAACGATATTTGTAATTCCTCTTTAATGGATATTTTGATACCGTAACGATATCGTGTTTTTTACCCTTTTATTTTCAGGGGATTTTTCACATAAAAATCTTGGTGTCGACTTTATTATTTTTAAGTTATTTAATTATTTTATTTTATTTAAACGATGAGAGAAAAATGTTGGACAATTTTCGCTATATCTTATACCGACTTTTTCCAACCAGAATTATCCCTTTTCCCATATCATGACACTTCGGTTTTCATATCATGCAAAGAACTTGTTTTGATGCAAGTACTATGAGGATAATTGAGTTTGTGGTGACTTCGGTTTTCATATCATGCAGTACCATATTGTGCGAAATATACTCTTCATGGCGAAGACAGAGTTTGAAAAGGTAATTGAGGACTTTCCAGAATTTTGTGAAAGTATGACCCAGTTTGACGATTGCCTTGATCAATACTAGTCCCTTTTTTCTTTTCTTTTTTTTCTTTTTTTTTTTGGCTCTCGCATGGTAGTTTACAGATGCACCAGATTGGGTATTCATGAGAGCGAAGCGGGATCAGATTGCGTTTCTGTTCAGCACCGATGATCATTGGGGTCCTTTGTCCATGCTTGAAGAGGTAAAGAGTTGCTTAAAGTCCTCTGCTTTGATTGCAATGTGACACTATATTCAGATAATTGCATCCATCAGGATTTTAGCTTTGGAAACCAAGCTGGTCTTGAAAACTTCTGTTTCTTTGTGGCTTAATTTACACCTTGTTTTCGGATAATTTCTAAAATAAGTATATTTTCGATTATTTCACAACTATTGTCAGATCTCCAAGCAAGCTCCTGGGTTGGCTTTGTCGATCGAAAGAGAAGGGCATACACATGGGTTCGAATGCTCTGAGGCTGGCTCTTTGTGGGTTGCTCATCACGTATCCAGCTTGATCAAGAAACATCTCTTGACCAGTTAGCAAGGTCAGTCGCGAGTACAACTTTCTCCATGGTTTAGAGCGGATTGATGCACAATATTATCAGCACGCACCAATTGAGTGTAAGTAGCGCTCGAGGGAAGTCTGAAAAGATTGACACGTAAACAAACCAAATCCAAACTATGTAATTAGGGATTCGACACTGATTTAAGACTATGCTTGTATCAGATTATGTGACTTGCTGTCCATATATTATGAAGTTTGCTTGCCAATGGAAAAGGTTGTCCTAAGACTCCCAACTTCTAGTTGGATTCTAGTTAGTGAAGGTGTCATTACTCTTATTCAACTAAGGATTCTGAAGAAATAGTAACTTATTAGGATATGGAATATCCTTTTTTTTGAATAGCAGATCGAACACGCCACATAACACCAACAATTAATGAACCTGAAATCGACATGTGAATGCTACCAAATAAAAAAGCCACCAAATGCAATGCGAAAGTCAATTCTGTTCCATAAACTACTACCAATATTTTACAATTGCTTGATACATACTCATATGCTTATAACATAAAATAGATACACTAGTAATTAAATTAACTTGCTACAATTAGCATTAGAATAAAAAACACCAAGCTTAAGCTCGTGACTAAGCTAAGCTGAGTTAATCATCATGCAACAATGTTAACTGTCGGCAGTGGGCTGCAGTGAATCGTCCCTGACGTACATGTGACTTGTATTTTTTCATTGAATTACAAAGACTTAACTCGTTCAACTGAAAAGCACGAGTCACATTTGGTTGGAGAACCAGTCGCTCTCGCTGCAGCAAAATTGCTGTTAATAATCAAATCTCATATGACTTGGGCCTAACATAAACCCTCTGCCTGACACTCCGATTACCATGTCTTCTAATCCCGTTCGTCGCGCCGCTGCCGAAGAAGAAGCTGTTCCAAATCTCAGTGAACACCCGTATGATGACACCATGCAAACCAGGCTCATTCAACTGTAAAAAGCAGTTGAGCAGCTCCTTCAGCTCATCTTTCGAGTATATCTCATTCTCCACAATCATCTGAAGCATTGACTGCCTGAAATCAAAGTACGGATCCTCGGACTCCTTCTCCACGGCCACCGACTTCGACCCCACACGACGCCCGAAGGGGTCGTGATAATGGTTGTTGTTGTTTTCGAGGTCGCCGGAGGAGGAAGGGTAGTGGTCGATGAAGGGGGAGAAGGAGGAGGTGGTTTGGGCAGAGGAGGAGGTGGAGGTGGAGGAGAAGTAGGAGAGGGGGTTGTGATGGTGAGGGTATTTTGGTAATTTGGATTTGGGTTTTGGGGTGAAGATGGAAGACAGTTTTGATCTCCTGCAGCTGCAGCCTAGGCTCACTGTGACTGTGTTCAGCAGCTGCCTTGGCTTCCTCTTCATGTAGGAAGTCATCGGTGGCGGCCGCGACGACGACGACGATAATGAATGAATTTGTTTGGAGGAGATGGAAATGAGATGAATGTGATGAAGGGGAAAGGTTTCTGAGTTTGTAAGTGGTTTATATAAGTGAGGTGAAGACTGAAGAGAATGGAGGTGGTCATGAAACTTAGGATAAAAATTTTTTCAGATGAATTTATCATAAGAAAATGTGAGAAGGGAACTGATGGTTGGTCTTCATACACAGAAGGGACCCAAAGTGGAATACGCTTTCATGTGGTCCAATATTTTTTCAGGGGGAAATATTTTCACTGGATTTGAAAGTTATGAGATGTGTTGTACAAGTGAAAGGTTTGGTCCATGTAAAAGTTGGCACTGATCAGTGTACGAATGAGATGGGGTTCCATGGCCGCACTGCATCATTGATCGAATGAAAAGGTTGTTTTACGTATGTGATGTAACATCGGAGTTCAAACTTGGAGGATTCGTCATGTCATAGTCATTTAGTTCGTCGGTGAAATTACATCATGGGGCATACGATGCATATGATGTGTATGGATTTTGTGCATGATGTGAGTTTGTTTGATTCTTGATGATTCGCCAATGCATAAGTTCCTATGAATGATGGATGCAATTGTAGCGAGTAGAGGCAGATCATGAGCTCATTTTATGCGACAACTCATGCCATGCACTGGAGTTCACTCAAAGAAGCAGTTTGTCATTGTGTCCAAAACAGAGCAAGCTAGGTGGACCAATTTCCAACTTTGTTCTTTATTTGTTTTTAGTCTGAAATGGATCAGAAATCTAACATGTAAAAAGTTGTTTGGCACTATTGCTTGTTTGTCTCAACAAGGAATTCATAACAAAAAAAACTTAAAAGAACAGGTCGATAAGTTTTCAATATCCAACTCTGAGCAGCTATAACAAACAGTTTAGTTATCTCTGATTCGTAACACGAGAGTGGATGCAAAATGCTTCACATGATGGTTATACAAAAGCTAGCTAGACTGCCACTTAGGGGTAAATGTTTCCCTTTTTTTTTTTTTTTTTACCCCTATTCATACTAAGCATAACTCAAAGGGTGATTCAGCTGGTCAAAATGAAAAACACAAAATTGAATGGAGATGCAGAGCAAATGGTCGGAGAAGAAGGAGAAGAAGAAGGGGGTAGATAGAAGTAAAATGGCATTGAGTGATCATTGACAGCAACAGCTATGACTATGCGCTAGCCAGATATATTTCTCTCTAGAATTTGACTTGTTCATGCCGGTGATGATGAGGGTGCTGCTGTTGCTGCTGGTGGCACAGAGAACAGAGATAGAGTTTACCTAAGAGCTTATTTTGAGGTTGGTAATATGTATAATGAGACTGGCCCAGTTCTGTCGCATCGTAATTTCGTTGTGCTAATGACTATTAATGGCATGTTAACAATTATAGCAAGATGCAAAGGATGTGACTTGTATGATTCAGCCTCATATATAGTTGTAATTTCGATTCATGAGCTGATTCTACACTTTGAATATTGGATACTATACGAATCTATGATTTGATTGGGATTTTGGAAATCAGGATTCTCTGTTGTCTTTTTGGGACAGCATCCTCTATATTCCTTCATCTCAAAGGTGGATATGATGGTTACCTTTCCCTCCTTCGATTCAATACAAATCTCTATTGTATATGAAGCTCATATCTTAATTTTAATAAGTATATTTATATAAATGGTTAATTTAATGATTAGAGAACATTACAAACGAAATAGAGAGACAGTTATTTAGACTGAAGCAACGAGAACATTATGATGCTAAAAGTGTGACATTGTAACAATATTGGCATTGGCGACAAGAATGACGTGACAACCCGAAACCCTGATATCATGATAAGAAGGAGGGACGCTTAGCTGTATGAGACAACCGCTCTTAATTAACGGCCTGACTTGACCATATGCGGATGAACAATTATAAGCAAATCCTATACAGTGGTTCCGATGAGAAGATTATCCGAAGAGAAGAAATTTGGCCGGCGGGTGAGGGAGCAATCAGACGAGGTCAGGGGGGGTGTAGAAAAATAGACGTTGGGATTTGAACAATGGATTGATTGAATGAATGAGGAGAATCAATTGATATCTGTGCAGAGTTGGTCAGACCTACAGCTGCTTGATTCAATGCTATAGCTTCTTTTTACAGTAAAATCTTTCATTAGAATGAAATTATAAAAATAAATTTCTTTTTTTAATATGTCTGAAATATATTTTCATTTCTTTAATGAAGCCAATTTGTTACAGAATCCGAAAGATCATTCATGGTCATCGCTTATCCTTGTACTTTTGATCCCATTGGTAAGCATGAATATCTATAAACAATACAGCATTTTTTATACGTACAATTAAAATTGATTGTGTATTCATCTCATGGATTTACCTACAGTATAGAACTATGTACGATCCACATGTGCATGGAATTGTGCCAAAGTACTTCTGTTCTACGTTATGTCATTTTCTTCATCTTTATGTCACGTAGTAAACTTACAAATCCAAAAGTCACGTACATAGTTGAACCATCCTTTTAGGAATGTGACATCGCCTCCCTCTTTCCGTGTTTTCCTCGACATAGATATAAACAAGTCAAAAACAAGAATAAGATTGTTTATATTTCATTTTCTGGATCAATTCCGATTTTGGACCACGCCATCGATGGGACGACAAGTACCCAGTATTAGTCTCGATGTCCTTTTAGTTTAACCTCAATGCTGTGTCTCCTCTACCCTGAATTATGATCTCACCTTCATTGCATAATTGTTTTGCTTGCCCGGTCGTGTATCTCTGCCTAATTAGCTAGGCTGCCTGCACACAGAGATCCGATCCGCCCCCATGGCCATGTCTACATGTACCACGTACAGTGCTATCAATGGTTCTATTTTCCTCTCTATTTTTGCCTCCTTATTTTGCATTTGAGCGCAAAAAGTAAACTTCTCCCGTCAAGAATATGTAAATAGTATTCCATCCCTCTCACTACTATTACAACTAATGGACTTGGTGTGCATTTTCAGGTTTGTGTTGACTTTGAACATAATGACACAATTGTCCTCGTTTTTTCCCCAGAATTCAAAATTCAAACAAGTGTAGGAGTAGAGGAAAACATGATTGAAGGGCAAAATTGTCTTTTTAACACAAAAGATAACCCATCTTAAGTAATGATGCAAACAAAATAGGACATCTCAACATAAAAAAAATGATGCAAGAATTATGAAAAAAAGGGAGTATTATAACACAATTTCTTTCGCTTTACATTCATTGATGATATTTGAATCGAGTCTGTTCTTTCTATTAGACGACGATTGAAGGTGTAAAATTCAGATACTGAGATGCATGTTCATCTTATAATAGAAAGACGGTGTAAATGTCGTCCAGATGAGAAGGCCTGAATTATTAGTATATATGCCAGTGCAGTCATCTATTCAGAAAATGGAAATGAAATGATTACTTCTAATTCATTGCAAGCCTAAATTCATCATTATGTTAGTGCAGAAATGAATTAATTAAAGCAAGGAATTGGAAGTCCGTATTCATCTTCTTGTTCATCCTGGGAAGCAAAAAGCCTACAAAATCCATTATTGACTTTCTTGTGCAAGTACTATTTACTCAATCGGTCAATCTCCTGCAACCCAATTGAAGAAAAGGCTATAATGATGCCTCAGCCCATAACGGAATACTACTCCATCCATTTCAACTTATTTCCCACATTTTTTTATCAGTTTAATTTATTTATAATATATTTATTTTTTTTATTAATTTAATAATTAATTAATATTAATATAATTAAATTATCTTATCATCATCTTCTTCTTTCTTCTTTTTTATTTTCTCTTCAAAATCTCACCTATACCGTATTATCATTAAAAAATATCCTTTTTTCATCAAATTTCTTAAAAATTAAACACACACATAAAACTATGTGTCGGATAAAACGATTATAATTAAAATACGACGGAGAGAGTATATCTTTCAAAATTGATAGGGATACAATTTTTCACAAATGATAAAATGGAGCAAGAAAACTATAGAATAGTAAGTATTTATTTCTTGGAAGAATTTTAGTTAAAGGCCAATTAATGGAATTGAATTGCTTGAAAACCATAATACCCTCAATGAGACTAAACTGAATTGAATCCATCTCATTGAATCTCGCTCTACCACCAAATGGAAATATCCATGTATATATTTTTACGATCTGGCTTGGTCACATTTAATGGCTTCTTCAGGTCCTCAAGACAACTCTTCTCTGTACTCAAATGTCTCATTTCAATTACTATCTCCTATGTATGAGCACATCACAAATGTAACATCTCACAATCAGAAACTCGGCTGTCACTATTTTGACAACAGGGATAGCCCAAACGTGATCGTTAAAAAAAAAATAAAAAAAATATAATAATTCAGATAATCCTATCAATATAGTCTTATATCTGTGGCAAAACTAGATAGAAGAATGATTTACTATGGAATAGAACCTTTATCGACAAATTAAGGTGCATAACATTTATACAATAATTATCAAATTTTTTATTATAATTCCATCATTACGTGGTGAGTTATTTGTGAATTTGTAGCACAACACAGCTGGCATAGATAAGACAATCGGCAGAGCTGGCATAGCTATAATGAAGAAAAAATACTCTCAACTATCTACAATGGTAAACTATTTTCTACATTGAATCGATCTGCCCAGTTAATTCTATGGAATACTGCCAGAATGTACGTATGACCGAAAAATAGATCCGATCTATTGCGTAACATATTTTGCACCATCTTGCTTCACATAGTTTATCAAAGATAAGACAAAGGACTTTTCACTACCGCTATCAGGATACGGAGATTCCGGACTCATTGTGGAGTTTTTATGGAGTTCCCTGTTTGAGATAATAACTTAGAATTCATACGTATTAATTAGATGTATAAACATTCCACAATTCACTTATTAATTAGATCGTGACATGTTGAACGTTGCAAAGAGAGATTTTGCGAAGACCGAATGGAACATATGGATCATGGATCCCTCAAAAGGTTGGGCGATGGGCTTGCATCTTGCTTGTATATGGGCTTTGGCCCATGTACTCACAGTGTGCGTCATTTTCAGCTGAAACGAGATTCCATTTCGAGGAGTATTAGGTGCACCCGATGTGTACACTCTTTATGTTTTTGTGTAGTAGTTTGATTTATGGAAAAAAAAAACTTTCATTAATAAAAATTATATTAAATTTTAATAATCAATCCAGAAACAAAAAAACGTATGTATTATGAATTCCCCTTCCAATTTTTTTTATCATCGCCGTTCACTCTTTCCGATTCCCCAGGCCAACAGATCCCAAATCAAATTGGCCACACCTTGGTCTCACACAGACGGGTGACTATGGTCCAAATCTCACCATAAATCGCTGTAATTATTTGATGTATCCGATCTTGAATAATCGCTGAGTAGTATTTCTTCCGTCTCAATTTAAATATAATCGTTTGGTATGACATGTGTGTCAATATAAAATTTGACACGCATGTAACGACGATCAAACGTAATTTTTTTAAATTTATCGTGAAATATTAATGGTTGTGTAAGTTGCATACTTCAACCTAACAGATATTGTGGGACGATCAGACCTGATTTGATGTGTAAACGAGACTTGTATTCATGCGTATATAATTATGCAAAATACGTATATGTTGCAATTAAATTGGGATGAAGGAAGTAAATTGCTAAATGGTTTGCAATTAACAAGGAAGTCGGTACGTTATTGAGCTCATATGCTTCACGGTTATTATTTTTCTGTGTTTTTTTCTTGTCTATGTTTTCAAGAGCCAGAAACGAAGAACAGATGAGATATAAGTTATGGTATTAATATGCATCTACTGTATTCTAATTATAAACTAAGTAAAATATGTAATAAATAAGAATTTTTTCGTTGTATTAGATAATATTATTGGTTAATGTCTAAGTGGATTTTATTTATTTCTATATCTAACCCGGTTAATTAATTTTTGTGTAATTGGAATGGTGAGATTCAGCGACAGTAATGTCATTTGTATTATTATATATTAATATGTTATAGAAACTCAAGACGTTACAGTTTTATTATCTATTTCGATTTGTGAACGATAAACAATGATTTTGTGAATTGTATATATATATTGCAATTTCGTGTATATGAATTATATGAAATGGATAATAAATCGTAAGTGAAACTTTTAGGGAATACTTGCCTAATTGAACATTTATTTTTTCATTTATAACCCTGAGATTTGTTTGTTTGCATCATCCAAAAGGGTATAATTTCGTTCGTGGACCATATCAGTATTTTCTGCACCAGACTTGTGGCTATCATGGGGACGATTACACTCCATTTTTGAAAATAATGGAGCCCAAAATGGCCAATTCAACTGCACACATGCGCTAATTTTAATCAGTTAATTAATTTTCGTCACGCAAATTAGCACAATAGTCTATTTTGCATTACTATTTTAGATGATCAAGATTATGAAGGGCTATTGTCAATCTCGTTATAGAAATACCAGTACATCAATGATCAAATGTGTGCCGTAATTGGACGATTTTTAAGAACAAATCTAATGCTTGTAGTTTTGACAGGAAAACATGGATGATAATCTCATAACACAATCGACTTGATTTGTTTTGACTCATGAACTTCAGAACTTCAATCATAGACACAACGAATACTCTTATAAGCTACCATAGGAATCATAAGAACTTTTTCATGTCGTGGTAAGATTTTTGTTATGGATTTAGAAAAATTTGAATGCTGTTATCCTATTTTGGCGAGTACAGTGTGTTGTCTTGGTTTCCTTTATCAGAAGCATCGGACCACCAAGTCCACACTTCATAATTTTCTAGCAATGATCCGCTTTCAAAAGCCAAATTCAAGTACTTAAATTCTCATTTTTACTTAGTCTTGTCTCGTCTGAATCATAAACACAGATTAATTACCAAAGATCTCAGTAATTGTATCGTCTTTAATCAGTTTCAGAGACACTGCTGCACCTTCTACAAGACAAGTCAATTTGTTGGCTAATAAGTGAATAAATGTCCTTCATAAGACCAAGTCAATACATTTAAAACATTCATGTTTCAAATGTTATCTAAGGATATCAAATCAATCGAATATCAACTTATCTGAAGGACCATCTTAATCGAGACACATTGATCTGTCCGGAATCTCACGGTAACAACTTGTCGTCCACAAGATTTGAGCTAAAAAAACATTCATGTTTTCATGTTTCTATACTCTGATAATGTCAAGAAAACAGTGGTTTATCATCTCATTACTCGACATCTCAATTTCACAAAAAAGGAAGAAAAAGCATGTAGGCCAAGGCAGTGCCAAAAGATGCAGGGAAAAAGTTGATCATGATGAAGCTGAATCTTTTTGGTTGTTTGCAGCTGATGAACTTTTTGTGTGTCAAAAAATTCTTTTTTCACAGGAAAGTTCCATGTATTCATCAAGCAACTGCAGGATTACACAAGAATGCTAACATCTAACGTCTAACAAAAAGACAACAACAAAACCAATCCCCACAAAAGCACATCAAGCTTCATCTATTCTTCATCATCAATTCTAACCCTCTCATGTGATGCCATGTGCACTTCCCTTAAAATTTGGTACCAAACAATCAAATACACACATATTTTCAACCCATAAGTTAATACAGTGTTTTCCACGGAGTTTTCAATAGAAGAATATCAATGTTTAGGAATATATAATAGCAGAGCCTATATACAATACAAAAATATTACACGTTACAAAAGTATTACATGCAATTTTTAAGATTTCCTTTTCGTTGGGTGGGTTAGAATTGGACCTAGCTAGAGGTAAAAACATATGGGGTTAAGCAAGTCTAGTGTATACCCAAACACTACTCAGCAGACCCAAATGGTGAATTGGGTCACAATTTCTTCAAGAACATAAAAACAGAGTCAAGAAGCTTGACGATGACTACTTTCCTCACCATTTTCATCATCGTCCTCGTCCACCTGATCTAGAGATGACAAGCACGGAGTCGTCAAGGAAGACGAAGGCAACGAAAGAGGAGACGAAGGAGAACAAGTACACAAAAACGACGATGAAGACGATGAACCAGCAGCAATGGCTGTCGTCTGTGTTCTCTCCGATGAGGCTGATTCGGGCATGGACGACGACATAAAATTAGAAGAGAAGAGAGCAGCCAACAAATCTACGAACGCACCGATAATGTAGCCGTGATTGGACTTTCCGTTCACTTTCAAGTACCAACCAAGAAGTTCCTCAAGACACTCCCAATCCTTCAATCCATGCGCCTCGATCATCTCCAGCATCGAGGCCCTGAAATCCATGAGCGGATCCTTGGAGTCCATTGATAGGAACACACTCTCCTTGTAAGGCACCAAATCCAACACACCCCGGTCGCTGGTGGCGGCGTTAGGGGTGGACTTTTTTGCTTCTTCGAGGATGGAATTGGATTCCTCGGGCTCGAAGAACAGCCTATCCGACCTCAACCCACGAATGACCACCTCGATGGGGTCAGTCCCGGATTCCTCCGACCTCGTCGAGGTGGTCTTGGACGAAGATTCCGTCGTGAAGCAAGATAGTACCGGAGTTGTTTCGGTTACCATCTTGGAGGTTGTTGCCATGGTATCAGAGGAGGGTTTTGTGATGGTGAGGGATTCGACACCTTTTTCTTCGGCCGTGGTGGCACGGAACGAGTGAGTCTCTAGGTGGGCACAGGCAGGCCATTGCCATGGTGATGATGGTGGTGGAGACTTTGGTCGATCTGGGGAGGTGAGAAATGGGAGGAGCTTCATATTGAGCTTTGATTTGCAAAGCAAGCACAGGTGGTGGTGGATTCAAGTTGAATTTGCACAGAGAGGGTAGATGAGAAAATGTGGGTCTGAATTTATTGTTGTTTGGATTTTGGAGGGGTTTCAGTGTTGTGTTTCCTGTGAGGGCATTAATGGTGAATGAGAGACAACAAGGAGAGGGGAGATTTTGAATCTAGGAGGAGAAACAGAAGAGAGATGAGTAAGGGTACAATAGAACTTGGGTGGTCTAAGGTGTATTTATTGTTGGTATTTATACCTTCAATGAAAGTTACACTACATAATATTTCACTACCAAAGGGAAAATAATACTCCCCCTCCTGATAATACCTTGTATTGATATTGTTTTATTCCCTTCGTTCGATATAAATTATATTATTATCTTTTTTTCAAAATTATTGTATTATTTTGTTAAAATGATCCGTCTCAAATTATTTATAACGTTTTTATATTTCAAAAATATTGTGTGGTTAGAAATTAAAATAGATGAAAAGAGAAAGATTGTGTGATTGAGAATTAGAGTTGGAAGAGAAATAAGCAATTATATTGAAACGAAAGGAGTAATATTTGCTTTATTTTCTTATTAAGAAATTTTTTCTTGCAAAGATATCCCAATATCCTTATTTTTATTTTATATGGCATCAAGTTAATCGATTATTTTTTTTTCTTTTTCTCATAATCATAAGATAAAAAGGTCAAAACTCATAAAATCAATCATATCAAATCAAATCGTTGTAATTTTTATGAAACGGATGGAGTACTAAAATTATTGTTATGATAGTTCAATTGAATCGAATAGAATGTAAATTTATGTTTACTCATAACATACACTAAGCAATTATGTGGTGCAAAATCATACTACTATCCAATATTAAATTGTATATACTTGGAGGATGACTCAATAGGAATCCAAGTGATGATGATGATGGGATTCTTGAATGCTGAAAAAAAAAAAAAAAAAAAAACTTTGAATTCACCCCTTCCACACAAAATCTGAGGACATCGTAATTGAGTGTATGTTTGCCCATCTAAGTATGTCTCAAAGAAGTAGATCCTTCATTAATGAGGTATGTGCACCTAATTGAGTGCACCTACACTTTTATGTAAATGCAATTCACAGCATCAAAAAGGTAAAAATCAGAGTATTGTTTCATCGGGTAGATCTTTCATAAATGAGACATGCAAACAGCAAAACATGAAGGTAGATTTTCGTCTAAGAAAAAAATCTGAATCATGTGGAGGCAAATTTTCATGTGTTAAAGCAATTGAGATCTGAATTAAAACACTAACCTGAAATGGGAAGTTGGTAGCCATTTGCTAACGTTTGCTTCATTTGGTTTCCTCCCCATGTTTAAGAGCATTGCAGTGACAAGTAGCGTATCCATCAGATGTCTCTACATGTAAAAGAACATTGCCAATACACATACAGATCATAACTCCTGTAGACGTTAACGAAATATGCGAAAGCGGAACATCAAAGATATATAAGTTATCAGAATTACACAAAATATAAGGTTTTATAGACAACAGACTGTTACATGAAAGACATGTATGTACGGCATTAGAATTCATCTATAGTAACTATGCGAGTATTTGTTATGCTGACATAACTTGATATAAAAAATTTATCAAATAAAACTCCTCAAAATGCTATTCTAATAATATCATTTTCTCTATCAGAGAAAGTAAAAAGTCATTGGGTTGGGATCAAACTAAAGTACTTTCCAAAGTGTATGAATTGGTGGGCTAGCTATTGCTTTCTTGAGATATATGTTTGTCGGTGCATTGATGTAGGAAGTTATATGGAATTTATTGTTTGGTAGCCCAAATTGAATTGTTCTACTCTCTCCAAGCAACCCCAAGCACAGTCTCTGGTCTTCTGCCTCTCTTCCATTTATGTTATCTATATAAGGATGTTGAACAAATAGAACAGCTACAGTATAAATTCAGTTGCTCTATGTTTATTCCCTTAATTTTTAAGCCTGTAGAACCAAAGACCCCGCCGTCTTTGGAGGAAATTTGAATGAATTCTGATGTACCTCTGTCTTATTCAAATTTTGGAGCCACTCTCCCTTTCACAATATTAATCTTTAACATGTACAGTACTATACTATAGTAACAACATCCCATTTGATTACATAAAACGAGGAGTAATTAAGCTCAACCATCAAATAAGTTGAGAAGGACGCCGACAATCAAGCCAAAGTTCATTATACAGACCAGGGTGCCGTATTGAACTAACATGACATAATACTCCCTCCCTCAAAATTAATTAAAATATTTTTTTATTTATATCATTTTAAAATAAATAAAATGTCTTTTATTTGAAAATTTTTTTCATATAAAAATATCAAAATATTTTTTCTTTATATTAGTAATATATCAATCATCTTATCATTTCTCATTCTTTTTTCTTTCTTATTTTTCTCTCTCTCATATACTCACAAAAACAAAAATATTATTATATATTAAATTCAACATAAATTTAAATTCTTATATCGGATTAAAACGTTTCGATTAAATTGAAATAAAAGTAAAAACATTTTCGTATCAGAAGATGATGTCAATGACAACTCTATACACACGAAGTCTATCAGTGATAAGTTCTATCTCGCCATTGATTTTGTTCTAAAAACACATGGTATTTGAAATGACTTCACACCGAATGGCGAATAGAAACTCAATCGTATAAGTATATATATTCCCTTCTCTCAAAAAGATTGAAACATTACGCAATAATTATATTATTTTTTTATATTTTGATGTATTGTTTTTTGATATAGAATGATATATTTTTAAAATTTTGTTGGCTCACGATTATAATAGATAAGTTGAACTATTTTTGATGTTTCACGATAAATTTTAAAAAAATATTGTTTGATCATTCCGCTAACAATTCGTAGCTCAAAAAACTTTTTGTTTACGTATATATGTGATGTAACTAATTTGGGACAGAGAAATAATGTAATATCCCGAAAATCTCGTGATAAATTATTATCTCAAATAAAAAAAATATTAGAGAATGTTGTAATTTATACAACGGGATTATAAAATTCGTTTGTCAAAAATCATGACAAAATATGATAAAGATCCAAAAAAAATTACATAAAATTTAATTTCATGATAATTAACATGAATAGTGAATAATCGCACGTTATAATTTATTTTGTGGGGTTAAAAGGCTTGTTTGATGATATAATAAGAAAATAATATAAAATATGAAGGAAATGCAACCTTAATATGCAAATATGAAAAATACGATCTTAATACGAAAATACTATATTTATACGAAAATGACCTAAACCTAATTTTGACACTTATTTTTCTTTATGTCAATTTCTACTCCACCTAAATTAAATTATTTATCCATTAATTATCCACTAATCATCCACTAAAACTATTTTAATAGATTTAGTTTTTTTTATAAATATAATCTCTTTTTTTTTTGAAAAACTTCTTACAAACATAAAAATATTTCTTATCATGCAAGAAAAGAGATAACCAGAGAAGAGAAGAAGGAGAGTTTGAGGAGAATATGAGAAATTAGGGTTACAAGACGATGAGGATCCTCCATCATTAATAAGAGAAATAATCATCTTGTTTTTTTTATGAAAAATCATAGGCTCTTTGATAAATTTCGATTTTAATATATGTTGAATTCTCACATGTTTAATTTCTGATAAAATTAATAGATCATGATTTAGAGTTGTGAATCTCAAGATATAAATCAAAACGTGTGAATATGTCAATACGTAAAAACTGGTTACAGAATTGACTTTGTGACTTGATCTGAAATTACACAGAAACAGTTAGGAAATGAGCCTTTTATCAATGAAAAGTCCTTCAAGTCTAGTTTTTATAATAGTTTATATATAATTATTTGAAGTTGTATGTAGAGAGTTATGCGTAAATTAGTGAAATAAGGTCAAACTGTCTAAACTAAAAGAAAATACAAACTTGAACTAATAAACTACTATTATTGATAAGGTTTAATAATCAACTCTCATTCTATAGAAAGGTTATAGAGTCCAATTTATGTAAAATTTTACAAAATGATTTTTGAAGTTGTATAAAAGAAGTTATAGATTTAAACGTGTCGAAAGATCATGTTGGAAAGAATTCGAAAATGAATCGTTTTGGCCCCGAAACAACTCCAAATGTTCACAAACACTTTTAATGATGATAAATACATAAAATCATCATCATGGACTATCAAAATAAGTATCAAAGAGTTTTTTCAAAATTTAGCATCACCACATAACATTACTATGACAATTTTTTCAGAAAATACGAATAAATATACTTAATTCCATAACACGAACAATCATTCACAAGGATATGTCTTAATATGCATATCCTATTATATTATAGGACTTGAAGACGCTGCTCGTCGTCACTTAAGGACGAGGCTGAACATGTGCATGTGAAGAACTGTGATAAAAGGTAACGTTTAGATTCATTGTGTGTCGATGCGTGTTATTATACCGTGAGTATAATAATATGCATTGGAATCTTTGGATGTAATCACTAAATGTGACTGTTGACTGTAACTGCTGTGTTCTATGCGCTAAATACTAAGAGCTGTGGAATGTTATTGCATGGTGTATGTTATGCCTTATTTGTTGGTATAATGAGGGTGAATGTGTGAAAGGAGTATAAATCCATAATTGATGAGATAACTGCGTGATATAAAACACAAAGAGCGTTGTGTCTACCGTATGTGTTATACAGTGACTTGGTGGTGACATCCTTTCATCAACCTTTTGGTATAAGGGTATCTCACTGCAGGAAACTCTGGGCTCTGATTTGGCTGATCCTCTTTCGCGGATGTCCCTTTTGCTCAAGTTGAATAAAGCTTATCTATGAAATTGAATAAGTCTCGCCAAGGACACAATTATAACATTGAGGGTATCTATTATCTGTCGTCACTGTGATTGACATGATGATAAGTATAACAAAGGCTTGAGTGAACTGTTGAGTGCAGCAATGTGTGAGACTTGGACTGAGGACCTATCGTGTCACAATGTCATTGTCTCAATTTGTTTGATATGAAAATCTTGACTGTCATTATCATAAAGGGTATGACGGTGACGTCTATAATGTCTGGAGTGTCGATGGATGTATGAATTCGAGCGTTGTTACGTGATGTTAAGTGTGTTTATATGATTAGGGTGAATCATTGGTATGCTTATGATGATAATTGTGAATATCAGATAGGTATGATAATTTCAGAGTGCTGGAATAAAGGATCTAAGTGATCATTTCCCTTTTCTTTTATTACCTTCTTCTCTCGTGTAACCCTTGATAAGGGGGTCGATACGTTATTGAGCTCTTATAACTCACGTTTATTATTTTTCTGTGTCTTTCTTCTTCTCTTTATTATAGGAGCAAGATTTAAAAAAGAAATGTTATCTAAAATTTGATGCTAGATGTAGGTTATGTATGAAAGGTGTTCTGATCTTAGAAAAAGATATAAATTCCTCTGCAAAGATGATATTCTGGGTTATGATTAAAAGCATAAAAAATTTCTAAACTAATGATGTATAAGTGAACCTACCTTAATTCTTATGACTAAGTCAGAAAATAAAATTTTTGTCTAATTGAGACGTTGGGCCCAGCGACAGTGACGTCATATGTATCATTATTAAGTAATAAAAAATCGGGACGTTACAAATAAAGAATTATACTCCCTTCGTCCCATAAACTTTACAACATGTACTTATTTTATATTATTTTATTCGTATGAATATAAGTCTTGTTTTCATATCAATTCACGTCTGATCGTCTCGTAACATATATTGGATTGAAGTACGCAACTTACACAACTATTGATAGTTCACGATAAATTTACAAAAAAATACGTTTGATCCTCGTTGAATACGTATCAAACTTTGTATTAACCTTCGTGCAAAGTCAAAACGTTGTAAAATATATGGGACGGAGGGAGTACTAACATAATCCATCCGCCCCAAGTAAATTACGATGTCACGTACTACGATACATTTCGTTCTTATTTTTAAAGATGTCAGAAAAACTTTAAACTGACTCAGGATTTTACAACTTAATTTATCATTAGTGTCTCATAATAATTATAAAAAATAACATTTGATCATAAGTATTAAATTAGATCTTTGTGTCATCGTAATTTATTTGAAATGAAGGAAATACAGCATACTCCTGTATAACTTCAAATGAAATGCACCTAACACCTGCACAAAAAGAGTAAAGAACTCATTCTCACGTAATGAGCTTAACTTTTCTTTTCTTTTACAAAGCTTCAAAAAGATCGCCTAATCACATACACTTTCCTAAAAAGCTTTTTAACAAAGTTACTCTACTCTTCGCCCCAAAAGGTAATGTAGTTGTATCAACTTTTAGAAGAACTTTGGGCAAAGTTGCTTAAAATGCTTTATATAGTTCACCATGGGTTTATGTTGATCACTAGTTCAACTGCTTATGCTACTTTTTGAGAAAAATAAAATAACATACTCGCTCGCTCGATTTCAAATTACATGCAATCGTTTGATCAGATGTAATTTTTTTAATGAGTTTTGATAAAAAACATTATTTATTTATATAATGATAATGGAGTTTATTGTAATAGTTGTGAGAGAAGATAGTGGATATATAATATCTGAGTTACATTGATTTCGTATTTTTTAGATAAAAAACTTATCTAAAGAGAAAACGTTCCAAGTATTTTGAGAGAGCCCAAATAAAAAAGTTTTGCATCTTTATGCACCCTAAGTCCGTTAATACTTGCAATCGTTTGATCCGATAAGAAAATTTATGTGTGATGAATTTTTATAGAATTTGATAAAAAAAAATATTTTTTAGGGATAGTGATGTTGTTGTGAAAAAAAATAATGAGTGTATTATAACAAAATATGATTGATGCGATTTTTTTAAAAATTAAACATTGGTTTAAAGATAAAAAATTACAAATAAATTGAAACAATCCAAAAAAAGTGTTGCATATATTATGGGACGGAGATAGTATAAATATATACTCTCTTCATCCCAATTTATTTACAACGGTTTGTTTCAATATGAGATTTTATATATGTGTTTAATTTGTATGGAATTTGATGAAAAAAGAATATTTTTTTAAAGATAGTGAGATATAAGTGGGGTTTAGAAAGAAAATATGATAAGAAAAGGAAAGAGATGACGAAAAAATTTAATTATATTAATATAAATTCATAATCAAATAAAAAATAAAAAATATTATATTTATATTGAAATTAAGATCGAGGAAGTAGAACGAAGGGTGTACTTAACAAGACACCGTCTTCTTGGGTCTCTTGGCTCACGTGACTTGTTATGATGAGGAACTCATAAGAGTATATGAGGAATTCATATCAGTACTTTCTAATTTTACTGTTCTTTCTTATCCTCTTCTCTTCTACATATCTAAGAAGAAAGCCTCAGCAAAAGTACAACTAAAAGGAACTTTTCTTTCTATATGCTGCAGCATCACATAGTACCCCCTCGATCGACCCTAAGTCTTCTTCTCCAGTTCTCCTTCTATTGACGTACAATCCCTAACTTGTAGCATGGCAATGGCTTCTTCAATGTGGTTGGTTGGATACGATTTGGCTTTGAAGCCGTGAGTAGAAACCACATAGTTGATAATTCAACAATTACGATACTAATTTAATGGCATCCTCGACATTACACATCGATCAGGGGCGATACTATATTATGGTCAAGCATAGAAAAATCGGACACACT
>JAOVYX010019301.1:0-18701 GCA_035668315.1 Drosera spatulata | reverse complement strand
GTGATTCAGGAGATGAGAAGATTGAGAAAGAAAACATTGATTGGAGTTTGAATTGGAATTTCGATTTCTAGGGTTTGGGGATTACCTGAGGAGTGATCTGCAAGCCAGCATTTGCTTCTTGCTGTTGTCGCCGCCTTCTCCGACAGAACCTCACCTCGCGGTCTTTCTAGAGGATAAGATTTCATGGATATTGAGTGTATTATTTAATTGATATTTGAAATAATTTTATTATTTATGTTAATGATGTAAGAAAAAATATTATATAAAATGGTATTTGATATTTTTACATAAAATGATATTTGATCGTTCAACGAACGATCCGTGACATGAACAATTTCATTGTTTATATTGTCCAACATTAACAATTAAGTACGGAATGAGGGAGTACTTTCTTACACCTTGATACTAACCAGGGTTGGGTTCCCCCAACGCACATGAATTATATTATTCTTGTAAAAAATATTAATTCAATAAAAAAAATATTTTTCACTAATCGTAGGCTTAAAAGTTGGAACTCCTACTATGAATACATCCAGGACCACCTTTTTTTGTTACAAATATACAGCGATTGTATTGTATACATTTTATCCTTCCGACACGTTACATTTGTAGGATTATGTTAATGCATTCATTTCATTTCATTACATTCCATTTTCCGTATCTTGTCACCCTGTAATTATTAAGACCATTTGAATTGTCTTTTTTCTATTCAAAAAAATAATTGATGATCCTCTTATTTTGGAAACACACATGCATGCCACGCCAAGTCGGGCCGAGCTTGGGCTTGGTGTTCGTTGAGCTATACTTGATGATACTCTATTTGGGTTAATGACACAACCCAACAACCTATAAAAGCTTCATATAGTTTAGAACAAAGTTAATCAATATATGGAACAACTCTTTATCATACATCATATTTAGATAAACTTCTATATATTTGCTGGGTTGATAAGAAGCGAAGATGTCCTTTTCCTTGAAGTTGACTATGCGGGGAATTACATAATCTTCTCATATAATATACTTGACGAGATTATGTGATTTATTGTCTTTATCTTTGCCTTTTGACCCCATAGAGGATCAAGCTAGATTCCTTCCGATTCATTCCTCGGATTAAATTGGGCACATCCATACACGAACAATCTTGTTCAAGACGCAAAAACTTCAACTTGTGCCAGGCCACAAGGAAAAGACCTATAGCAGTTGGACACTGTAGCAATTGTTGGCCTTCTGCTACCACCACAACTTCAGATTTTGAAAACAAAGTGATTTGAGCATGGGAAACAACTGCCCGTCTGTTATAAATACACTAAAATCCTTTCATGGTTTCACTTTGGGCTTTCCTTTGGAAAATTCTAACAGAATATGCATCTGTTTGGCATATATACATTGAGTTCCGATTGATCCCATTTTTTCTTATGATGGTAGTCGAAAAACATGCAAAAAATACATGGACCAAATATGATACCGACGTAAAAAGACGAGACCTGGTGTCATAGGCCTCCTTTTACGGGGGTCATGACAACCAGCTACAGAACCAATATGTATAGTACTAATAAGTAAAATATCTACGCGGAGTCCCAGACAACCGTAACATTGGAGCAGATACAAAACGCATAATGTGCGGATCTTTCATTTTAAGACAAAGTAAACTCCTCCAGCAGCCAGAATATAACAAATTGATACCGAGCTGCATTATCCTGATCAAGTATCGCAATAATGTAACATGTACAAGGGCAACGACACAGTAGTCAAAGGGCTACAAGTAACGTATCTTGCCACCATTTTCAAGGTAGCAGATGAAGTTACTTTCCTATGGTGACTACCACGACAAAGTCATTATGGAGCAGGAACCAGAATCAGCCATAGACATCACGACATATGCTCTTTATCTCTAGAGTTGATCATTTGGGTTCTACATTTGTTCTTCATGTTGGAAGGAATCCAATGACATCAAAAACCTTGGTTGTGAGCTCCAAAAATCAGCTTATCATTCTTGTTCACATATTCACTCTCCTTCAATCACGATCGTAAACAACAACAGATAGAATGATTCCTGATACCAATGAAAGGGCACCAAAGAGAGGACAACAACAAGCCAAGTAATAGATAGATGATAAGAATAGGTAAGTGGGGTTACCTAGAGGTATTGCATCTACAGATTTATCTTTAGTATGCTCATCTTCTTGAAAGCTAACATCTTTCAATACGGATTTCTGAAAACTAGTAAGCTTGTCAATTAGTTCAGGGTGTATGGCCAATGGGAGAGAGATAAAATGAGAATAATCCAGACTCGGGAATTTTACTGCCTTCAAAATGGAAAAGAAAATTTAAGCCATTGAAAAAAATTATACAGTTTATGTGTAACAAGAAACAGGTTTATCATAAGAAAATATAAGGGGGAAAAAACCCCAAACTTATGAACATACTCAAACTCAAACAAACAAGAACATGAAAGGTCAATGCTATGCCAATTCAAGTATGCTCATATACATATCAAGTGTGCTCAACAAATATCTCCTTCTAGAGGACAAGATGGAGAAAGCAAATTATGCTCATTATATGCCAACCTATGTCCATATACATATCAAATGCTGAAGTATGATATCTACCCACAGATGGAGTGCAATATCTTCCTCTCATCAAAACCTATATCATGAACTAGTAACAAGCCTATACTCATTTCATTCAGAAAAAAGAAAAACCCCTTTCTAGATACTTTGTTAAAGCTTTTAAGAGGTTCTACCTACTTCAAGTTGTTACTCTTGCTTTTAAGGTAGCTACTAGTTGATCTAGCTAAGAAGATTAGCTCACATGTTCGAGAGACATCAGCAATATCAAATTGTCACTCTCATGAACAAGATAGTGAAACCATATGAGCCTCTTCAACTGAATCCTTGGACAAAAGATGCAAAACAAGTCGACAAGGGCTCAATAAAATATTTGACACACCGTAGAAACGAAGAGGGTAAGGGTCTCATTTCCTTCAATAAGAAAAGAAAAAGGGAAAAGATCTCATTTCCTTCAACAAGAAAAGAAGAAGGGTAATGGTCTCCAAAATAGTTTGAAGTGACAAAAAAACAGTCTATAATTTAAATTATAAGAATCCTAAGAATTGAAAAGTATGGTGATAAATATGTGTTGTGCCTCTTTACACAAATCCCTCCTTTACGAAATTGAAAACTAGCTTGGCAGGTATTCATTTCAAGAGAAGGCAAAACATTGGCACTAATCATGCACCAATGTCTCTATATGGATATTTGTTTGTTTAACCCGAAGTCAAAATTTGGAGAAATTTAAGTTGCGTGAAAACTCTCAAGAAATATGAGTTTCATACTCCCTGGGTTAATTTTACACGGTAGGATCGTTTGAAGCCATAATACGAAATGTGAATTCACACAAAATTTCAACCAAATGATGGAAACCTACCTTATTGATTACCGATTGGATCTTTTCAGAAGCTTTGGTGATACAATCAGCAGACTTAACCTGAATCGCTGTTAAGGAAAAGCATTCGAATAAGGGAAGTCAAGTAGTACACTAAAAAAAGAACATCGATCAAAGAAGACAAATAGTGACCTTTGTACAAGAAAACAGCACTAAAGTCCTTCCTTTCCCTATCAAAAGCACAGAAAGGGAGGCTTTTATCCCATATCATTAAGAGAGCAGAGACTTGAATAACGCACGGGTTTCCTAGACATGATAAGGGGTATGGAGTGTCTTGTAGATCCGAAAGTATTCAATGTATACACTGTAGTACAATTGTAAAAGTAATTCTCACAAAAAGAATATATATATAAATAAACAATGAACAAAAGAAGACAAATCCAAGTGCAAAAATGACATTAGTAAGCGATGAATGTGAATGTTGACATTATGGTTGGAAAAAGCATATCGAAAGGAACTATCGTGTTGTTACGGCCGTTGATCTTAGTTCCACAAGCAGCAAACACGAGGGTGAAGAATCCAAGGTTTGATATGCCAGTGATGATGAGATGTATATAGCTGATGGAGGTTCTAAATCTCAAGAAAGTTGGATCTTTGATAGCGACGAGTAGTCGTGGTTCTCCTACTACGATCGATGTGATGAGAAGATTGTGATGGGAAGAACTCGACCTCTGGGGTGTAGGGAGTTGACACTATCCGTATCAAGAAACATGATAGGATAGTTAGAACATTGGAGAGCGTCAAACACATTCCAGAACTATGAAGGAATCTAATCTCATGATCGAAGTTGCACTCAAAGGGATTCTTATTCTGTGATAAAGTTAAATCGATGAAGATTACCAGGAGTGCACTCGTTTTTATGAAAGGGTTGTGCAAAGACAATTTATTTAAGTTGCGAGAATCCACGGTTCTCGACAACATTGTGACGAGAGCGTGGGTAAGAAAGAAGATATCTGGTCAAAGGTATAATTACCTTGGAGTCACAATGAAGGTTAGCTTTAAAGGCAGTGACGTGACGATTCTGATGGAGGCTATCCAACACCTCCATGTTTCCGACGAAAGGTTTTCAAGTGGAGGCAATCGACGAGGGTGATTGGTTTCAAAAGTCAAGGTGGAGATTGTCATGCGTTGATTTTTCAATCAAAGAAGACAATGAGGTGATGTTTGATGGTGTATTCTTTAGATTTTGGAAGCTTAAGGAGGAAATAATGATGGAGCCTTCTTCTTTCACATTAGATGATAGCAATAGTCAAAGGAGGAAAACAGGTTACATAGGAGCTCCATTTTAGGGGCCGAGCAAACTAAACATGCAGCAACTTTGTTTGAAAACTTTGGCTATGTATTCATTTGGTGAATTTTCCTATATAAGGCATAACCAGAAGCTCAAATCAAGCAAGGGAGCCAAGCACTGTCTCGTTTCAGTTCAGGCATTAGCTTTTATTGGTTTTCATTTCGTAATAGATTCGAACTCTATGGATATTATTTTTAATAGACATGTCTTTAGTAAATCTCATTTAGTGGATGGATTTTATGTTCTTGATGTTGGTGATTTTACTTGCACGGTTTTCAGTTCCAAATCTTTTGTGCATTGGATGCTAGACTAGATCATATTGGACAGGAAAGGATGACTACGTTGGGTAGACACGGCCAAATGGGGCTGTTCACCACAGTCGATTTTCCAACTTTAAATTTGATGTAGTATGTAAAAAGAACATTCACGAAAGTGGATCAGCCAAACCAGAGCCCAGGGTCTCCTGTAGTGAGTTTCTCTCATATCAAAACGACCTCACAAGGTCGATGAAAGAATGTCACGACCAAGTCACTGTGTAACACATGCGATAAACACAATACTCTTTGTGTTTTATATCACGGAGTTATCCCACCAATTATGGATTTATACTTCTTTCACTCACTCAGCCTCTTTATATCAACAATAAAGACATAACACAAACACACACATCATCATATCACGCACACGGTATTTACAGTCAGTATTTTACATCAGTCATATTTAGTGACTACATCTAAAGATTCCAATGCATATTATTAAAATCACGGTATAACAATACGCATCGTCAAACACAATAAATCTAAATGTTACCTTCTTACACCGCTTTCCATGCACATGCGTTCGATTTTATCTTTATTTGTCAACAATCAGTGTCTCCAACTACTATAACATATTAGGATTCACACATTAATATATTCCTTTGTGAATGTGTGATTAAGTTACGGAGTTAAACATATTTCTTCATACTTCATGAAAAACCATCATATTAATATTATGAGATGATGCCGAACTTTGTACAAGCCTTTGATATATATTTTGATTATGTTGAATATCATTAGAGATATTTGTGAACATTTGAAGTTGTTTTGGGGTCAAAATGATCATTCCTGATTCACAAGTTTCTAAGACGGCATCCTCATCTCTGGAACGGGCGTCCCGGTCTCTAGAACGGCTGCTCGGCCTCTGGTACGAGCTTCCCGGCCTCTGGAACAGGTGTCTCAGATTCAGTCCAACATGACCTTTCGACGCATTTAAATCTATATCTTTTTGTATAGAACTTCAAAAACATGTCTGTAAAATTCTACATAAACTAGATTTCATAACTTTTCAGTGATAAATTTTTCATCATAAAATCTTAACAATAATAGAAGTTAATTAGTTCGAGTTTATATTTTCTGCTAATTCAGATAATTTGACCTTATTTCACTAATTAACTCATAACTCTCTACCTACAACTCCAAATCCCAACTTATAAACTATTCTGCAAACTACACTTCACTATCTTTCCAGTAATATAAAGCTTGTCTTATAAAGCCTGCTGTGTAATTCCATATCAAATCACAAAATCATCCTTACAACCAGTTTTTTATAGGTTGATATATCCGTACGTTTTGATTTATATCTTAAAATTCACTACTCTGAATCATGATTTATCAATATCATTAGTAACTAGACATGTGATAATTCAACATATATTAAGATCAAAATTTATCAAAGAGTGTATAATTTTTCACGAAAATTCTAATCAAGATGTTCATCTTCTCTTATTAATGGTGAAGTATCATCGTCCTCGTCTTTCCACGTAGCTTATCCTCTTCTCCTCAAACATCTACTTCTTCTCTTCTCTTCTTTTCTCTTGCTTGACTTTAATCTTCCATGGTAAGGAGTATTTTTATGTTTGTAAGTATTTTTCAAGAAGAAGAAAGCTTATATTTATAAAAAACTAAATTAAATTAAAATAATTTAAGTGGATAATTAGTGGATAATTAATGGATAATTGGTGGATAATTAATTTAATTTTATTGGAGTAGAAATTGGCATAAAGAAAAATAATTGTCAAAATTAGGTTTACGTCATTTGCGTATAAATATGTATTTTTGTATTGAGATCGTATTTTCCTGTATTTTCATATTAGGGTTGCATTTCATCCATATTTTATATTTTTTTCCTATTATATCATCAAACAAGTCTTTTAATCCCGCATCATAAATTATAACGTACGATAATTTACTATTCACGTTAATTATCGTGAAACTAAATTTTGCAGAAATTTTCGAGTCCTTACATTTCCGATAAGTAATATGGTATTTTTGTAATTTGATGTTTAGGGTTTTCTTAGCAGACTATTTAAGCATGTGAGTAATCATCTACCATCATTAGCTTTGTTTTTCAAAAAATAAACACAAGAACCCTAGAGTTTGAGATAGCATCTCGCTCAATTCTATTGTTGCTTTGACCGATTCGATTCCAATAGTGTTTTGATATCAGAATTCCTCTTGAAACTAGGATTCGAAGGATTCCATCTATCCTATGATAACTCCTTCACCGCTACTTGACTCTCTACCTTTGCAGAGAATGAATTCAGAAGAAGCCAACTAATCTTGTTATACAATTATCTCTTGCTAAAGGCGATCCTTCTCCAGAATCACCTATTATGAAGACAAGTTCATTTGCAGACATTTATATAAGAGGACCAGCAACCTCGAGTCCAAAAGCTTGCGAGTATTATTTTGAAGAAGCAACACAGCATCAAGAATGGCGTGATGCGATGAAAGAGGAGATCAAAACGATAGAGAAAAATCAAACCAGGGAGCTAGTTAATTTGCCAGAGCACAAAAATATCATTGGTGTCAAGACGAAGTTGAATCCATATGGTTGTATCCGAAAGCACAAAGCTATACTGAATGGTTAAAGGATATTCACAAGAGTTTCCAACCGTGGCTCTAGGTGCTTAGAAGCATTGGAAGATTTTCCAACTCGACCGTGGAATTTACTTTTTCCCAATGGATTTCCAAAAGAGGAAATCTATGTCGAACAACCAAAAGACTTTGTTGTGCAAGGGAAAGAAAAAAAAAAAGTCTTGAAGTTGAAAATGCACAATTATTAGGTTTGCATGAAACTAGCCAAAGGCCATGTTTGCCCAATGAAAAATTATATCCCTTCCCAATTCAACCTCAATCTGACCAAAATTGCTCAATCCCTTTCCCGATTCTTCTTCTTCTTCATTCAAACTCTTAGACCCAAAACTTCTCCCAAGAAAAATCCAAATAATCTTCTTTATCTTCCTCAATTAGATCTCATCAAAATCCTAAATACAAAATCAATGGAACACCAACACATTGATCTCAGTCCTAGGGTTAGTAACAAATTCAATCATAGTCTTAGTCTTGAATTACATCTATTTGTTTGTCATTCTCGTCTCTTCCCTCTACACATATATGTCATCATCCTCATTGATCTATACCAATATCGATTGTCTATCTCACCAATTTGGTATTTGAGGATGAAGTAAAAAAAAAAGGGTGAGTTTTTAGAGAAAAGGGTGAGGTTAATCGAAGAAAATAGGCAATCAAGATTTTGGTGTTTTATGTTTCCTAATGTCGTAGCTATTTCATCGAATTTTCTTTTCATCATATTTTCTTCAATTTTTGGAATGAAAAATTGCCAATAGAAGAACATTTTTCTCCCTTTTGCAGAATCCACTTTCAAAAAAAAAGAAAAAAAGGTTGGTTACTAATTTTACAATCTTATTTACCTCTAGGGCAATCATGTTTTCTTGCCACATATTAATATCATACCTTAATTTACCCCGAACATATTTACTTTCCATCATCTAATGATTTGAGTTTTCAAATCTTAAATCAATCAATATAACATAAAATATCACCTTTCAAAAAATACATCCGCACATCAACACCTCCCAAAACACATTTATTCACACAACCAAAGCTATCGTGTTCGACCACCTCCATCATCGAACACCGCCTACGACACACAGGCACTGTGCAAGCTCAAATCCTCACAATAAGGACCGCGCTCACCGTCTCCATCTCATCCTCCTTTCTTCTACGCAATGACGATAATTGAAACCAATATGACGAAGCACCAATATACATGTAAAGAGTACTCCAATTTCTATAAACGTATACTACATTTTCAATGAAGGCGTATTACATTTTATTGAAGACGTACATCAATTTTATTGAAGACGTACTACACTTTCATTAAAGGCGTATTGCAATCTCGTTTAAGACGGGCATCAAATTTTTTTCGGATGTGTTACGTCGTTTGATGATGATGATAGTCGACGCAGATGACGACGGATGAGAGAAGATGATGAATGAAAATTATGTTGGTAGGATTTAGATTTAGTTTGTTTATTCGTATGAAAGATGTAGATTTACTCCCTTAAAAAAATATATAGATTTATTTATTTTCGATTTGATTTGATCGAGGTCAAATTTGGGAGAATCTTAATAAAATTTGAAAAAGTGGTTTCACACCTAATAAAAATGAGTTGATTTGTAAATAACAGTGAAAAAGTGGCCCTAGGTATTCTTCCAAAACAATCAAATGTTTTGTTAATTTGATTAATATTAGAATTCATTTTCGAAATTACTAGCAATATTCAATTATGATCATCCATAAAAGATGAATCAATCAAGCTTTAAATTTTAAAGGTTATACAGAAACGATATCCACAACCATTGCAGAGTATGTAATGTTAGATAAGTCGTGACTCGTGAGATATGATATAGAATCAACCGTGACAGTAATCTAGTAAAAGGCCTTTTTTGCATGTCAAGTCTATAAATATGATCTTTGAAATATTGGTTTAGTATTTCAATCTTGATACACCTCAATATATATTTGCGAGGTTCTCTTCGTCTCTCTTTTTCCTTCCTCAATTTTTCTTCCTAGTTCAGGTAAAGCTATGGATTCGGGTTACATATTGTTTTGGTAGTTGTTTACTGCAATTCGCTAACTAGGAATTTGTTCGGAGTTGAGTACGACTTACTCTATCCGTATCAATTTATATATAACGGTTTAATCTTTATCGTTAATATGTGTGTGTTGAATCCTTTTTTGACTTACACATGTGCCCCTAAAGAGTGAGTTTAGTCATGTCTGCAATAAAGAGTTAGTAGATATAATATAGCTGTGGAAGAGTGATGTGGTATCTTTTGGTGTGAGAATTTTAACAAGTTGTACATATTTAGGACGGATTAAATAACAGTGTCTCATATTGTTGAGAGTGTTTCATATTTTGGAGGAAACTCTACCCATATTGGAGTTCTAAAAATCAATACAGTCATATATATGGATCCTGAGTTATTTGTTCATTGCCAATCGGTTTTGAGATGGAACCCAGATGTTTCATATAAATAAGACGATGAAAAAGTACTATTTTGGATGAACTCTAGTATATTTGCATAATCTCATTGATCATAGAGGTAGGGTGTTATAGGTCCAGGAAGCAGCATTGTTGCTGTGTATCTTTGTGTTATTCCTATTGACTTTCAATGGAATTATGGAACCGAATTGAATACTGAATACCTATTAATGTTTTCGGCGGCTAAACGTGATCTTCAGAGTTACGTTGTGAATCATTTTGCGATCCGACTCTTAACGTGCAGTTTTAGTAGCGTCAATGTTATACATTGGTGAAGCTGACCCATGTGTTCGGGTTATTCTATCTAAATGAGTATTTGTTAGACTGTAGTATTTAAATTTAATTTTGTGAATGCCATTTTTGTAATGTATTTCAGGTTTCAAGACTGAAGTCATGGTTTCGACTCTAGTTCCGGCCAATAGTGCATTCATTTTATTTACTGCACTAGGAAATGGCAGATTACAAGGATCTGCGAGGGGAAAAGGATCACCAGCGGCGATGGCCTCTGTTAAACCTTCTGGAGCGAGAACAATGAACTTCACAAGCTTACAGCAATGTAATGCTGTTAATTTTCTAGGATGTCCTAAACGAGATTTTTACTCTGGGATGAGGCCAGCTGTTGGCATTGGTAGACCCAAGGCATACCACGGCGTATCCACAGCTATGTACTACGAGCGTTTCAGTGAAAGTTGTTTGGCTGTGATAAACCGTGCGATAGATGAGACGAGGCATCTTGGCTCTAATTTTGTTGGCACAGAGCATATTCTATTGGGTCTTATTAGCGAAGGCACTGGAATCGCTGCTAAAGTGTTGCAGGCAACCGGATTTGATTTAAAAGATGCACGCGATGAAGTTGAGAGAATAAATGGAAGAGAAAGTGGACACATTGCTTTGGAAATCTCCTTTACAACAAAAGCCAAGCATGTTTTCGAGCTCTCCTTGGAGGCGGCCCGTCAACTCAGTATGCTAGTTATCCTCCTTTCCACTGCTTACTTTCTGATCTGACAAATCCGTGTCGGTATCACTGTTTCTTTTCTACCCTATCGTATGAACACATTAAGAAAAGTCACATTGAACATGCTTTATCTTGGTCGATGATCGATATAACAAGCCAATGCACATGCGAATCTGTGATGATGTCTTTCTCTCTAGTTTTCCGCTTCGCCTAAGTTTGTTGCTTCATGACATTCATTCGCATCCTAAGCCTCGGCATATGCCCTTTACTGACCTGGCGAAGTGGTTCCGCTGAATCCTGTTAGTTAGCTTTATCGTCTCTCTCGTTGTTTATAGCTACCGTGGGTTAATTCAGGCTATTTGTGGCAGGACATGATCACATTGGACCAGAGCACTTGCTTCTACGATTGAGTAGGTCGGGCAGGGGTTTTGCTGGCATCGTTTTGAAGAACTTAGGGGCTGATCTTGACGAAATACACAAACAGGTGAGCACACAGATTCTTCATATATAGTACGTGGCCTGTGATTCCTGAAATAGTTTATGACATGGGAAATTTTTTTCATCTGCAGGTTTTAATGAAATCCACGAACAGGTGAGCGCATTGCCGCATAGGTTCTTCATATATAGTTTGTGGCCTGTGACTCCTGAAATAGTTTATGAATGGGAAATTTTGTCATCCGCAAGAACTTGAGATGATAACGTTACAAGATCTTGGTCTCGAAGGTAACTATTTCTATTGAAAGAGATATCTTTGGATTAATTTCAAAAAGGGTTAGTGTGGCTGCTGCGGCAGCACCCAGTCAAATGCTGCAACGACCACATGTACCACACATCTTCAAAAAAACTAAAAATCTCATATTTTAAGAAAAATCTGAAAATCCTTTTTTAAAAGCTAACAAGTATGGTAGAGATACTGCTGCAGCAGCCATCTGGTTCCTGATGCAGGTGCAACAGCCTCCTTTCTTGCTTTCTTTGAATGTTTTCAACACGGTCCAAAATTTCTATGCTAGGATGTGGAATCATGTGTCGCGAGCTGACCTCCTTTTGCTTTTGATGGATAAATTGGTTTCTGTGGAAGCACTATAGGAGAAAATAAAGCGCGATGCACATGTGGTTAAGGAGCAGATCGAGAAGCAAGGTGTACAGTTTTGCTTTTGAGAATCGGTTAATGGTTATATCTTACGTGCACACCCAATGGTCTGAATATTTGATCCAATTGTTTTTCCATTTTGGTGTATTTGGTATTTCTCAGGAGATGGATTTTATAGTTATAAATACTCTCATATGTTTAGGATTTGTTCAGTTCTTATCATTGACTTTTTTTTCATGTACGATAACTACCATTTCTCTAATGAATAAAGTAGATTCTTACGTTTTTACAGTATCTCCTTGGCCCCAGATTTCCGGTGTATCCTAGTTTGCACTTCCATCCAGCATCAAAGCTGGTGATCCAAATTCTTAGCCGATTCACAAAAACATAATTCTTGAGACCAAGGTTTGATACCAAGGCACAATACATAGTTGACCACGGTATATAGTTCCTGATGGTGATGCTCCAGAAATAACCAGAGACAGCTCGATAGAGTACGTACGTAGTTTAACTTGACGTTGGAGTCCCATGAGTATATAACAGAACTTTGCAGCCTACTGCAGGATTCAATATAAGAACAAATGTTATGTCGGATAAGAATCACAACTTGAAGCTGGAAGCGTGATGCTTGGCTCATTCCTGCACATTGTTACCAACTTCTAACAAGCACAATGGGAAAAAACTTGGAACTACCCTGAATCTCGTCGGCTTGTCATTGCCCTGGAGTCGATATTACCTGCCTTGGTCCCTAACCATTCTTCCAACTTCCCTAGCTTGTCGCTGAGCGCCCTTAATTGATACCGTGCATCCATTTGGCTTTTTCGTTCCAATTGTCACAATAAAAGAAGCAACGCATCTGCGGGAATCTGCATCAACTCCACCGGCCTTCATGTAAAAGTTCATCTGTTAAACTAACATTATGCCTGGACCTAGATTATACAAGGAATGCAGGATTATGCTCTATGCTACCATAGGAACCTACAAATCGGCAACGATCCAAGAACAGTAGCGTGTAAACAACGTGCGGGCATGAAGCAGAACCACGACCTCCAGAGTCAGAACCCATTGTTCTACCAAGTCTAGGGTAATCCCAAATAAACAACGTGCCAGAATTTCATATCACAGAAAAACAAAATGTATTATCAACTATTGGGACAAGAAAGCATAGCAGACATACATACAAAATGAAAAAGGGATGAAGTCTGGGTCATCTCGCCACTACTGGTTCCAAAAGTATGCTCGGCTACTTCCAATGAGGTACTAGGGCAGTAAAAACGTTAGCTGATTTGCTTATCCTGTGGGAAGAGCATCGAGGCACAGCCATGGTAATAACCGCTCTCATCATACACGAACCTTTGCGATAGATGAACCTCACGGATATTGTAATCTCCCCACTCGTCGCCCCATATTGCTCGAAAATTCCAGTTGCATCAAAGGGTACATTTTTCTTCAGCCCCCTCGTCCTGAACAATAGTTGAAGAATAGACAAGTCAACTTTAGCATTAGCCACATATCAAGGGCCAAAAACTGTGAGGCAGAAACCTCGAACTAGCAGAAACAAAAGGCAACTTCCAGTTGATGGGTAAAGACTTGATGCCCAAATGGGTTTTCACTTTTTCTCAAGGATATATTCTCTTGATGGTAAATTGTATACCAATGTCATATTAAAAGAGTCTTCAGCGCCTGTTTTTGTCATAACCTCGCAAAATATAAGGAAAATAGGGGACAGGGCAGAGTACGAGAACCTTCTACGATGCCTTGAGTTCATCACTGTAGCATGAAGCTGCAAATTTATTAACCAAGGAAAACACTCATGTTAATAGCTATCAAGAGTCGATTTCCATCGGCACACAATGTGCTGTAGGGGCACAGCTGCATTATTCTACATATTTAACTTGCCCAAACTAGACAGTTTTGAACAGAGATGAATACAAGAAGTTATACCTTCAATGATCGCGTAGCATCTTTCTCATGTACAAGACCAGCTTTGATGTTTGCATCAGTAATGACCTCTAGGATTGGTCAGGAAACACAAAGGAGTTCCTGAGTAACGTGGGGCAAACAGCATGACAAAAGTCAATTCGATTACGATCTCTTCTTGATGGTAGTTGAAAAACATGCAAAAAAAAACACATGGACCAAATATGATACCGACGTAAAAAGACGAGATCTGGTGTCATAAGCCTCCTTTTACAGGGGCCAGGATAACCAGCTACAGAACCACTACGTATAGTACTAATAAATAAAATATCTACCCGGAGTCCCAGACAACCGTAATATTGGAGCAGATACAAAACACATAATATGCGGATCTTCCATTTTCAAACAAAGTAAACTCCTCCAACAGCCAGAATATATCAAATTGATACCGAGCTGCATTATCCTGATCAAGTATCGCAATAATATAACATGTACAAGGGCAACGACACACTAGTCAAAGGGCTACAAGTAACGTATCTTGCCACCATTTCCAAGGTAGCAGATGAAGTTACTTTCCTATGGTGACTACCTCGACAAAGTCATCATGGAGTAGGAACCAGAATCAGCCATAGACATCACGACATATGCTCTTTGTCTCTAGAGTTGATCATTTGGGTTCTACATTTGTTCTTCATGTTGGAAGAAATCCAATGACATCAAAAACCTTGCTTGTGAGCTCCAAAAATGAGCTTATCGTTCTTGTTCACATATTCACTCTCCTTCTGCCACCTCGACCAACCTTCCCCGGACCCACTTCTTAGTCGAGGTTACTGATGCATGTGGTGATTTACCTGTCCCTGAAGGAGGCTTAGCTTCATCAAACGCAGGCTTTCCATAACCATTACTCTCGGAACCACTGTTTGCCTTAGATTGATCAAGCAACTGCCTAGATCCACCCTCATTTTGACCTATACTCGAAAAATCACCACTCTTGAAGCTAATAGGAAGATTGTTGTTTCTACCATTCAAAGAATCCAGCATATAAAGATTGAAGTTTGCGCTATCAATCTGGCTTGATTCTAGACCAGGAATGCCAATGCTGTTGCCATTGATTAGTTCATGGTGTAATGGGCTTGAACCATACGAATACGCCCCCGCCACTTCCACCTTGTTCTCAGGGAAAGTCTTCAACCCAGATGAGGGCTGGGTAGTTGGAACTTGGGCATTCTCTATGGATTGGATAGATTGTACCGCTTCAGCTATAAGCTTCTTGCTTTCTTTTATTGAGGCTCGAGCAATTGGACTTCTTGCTGCAGCTGCTTCCAGAGCCTTGACAGCTTTTTCTGCCTCTACGATCAATAGCCTGAAAATGGGAAGTCAACAAAAATTCAGCAACTACGAGCCTCGTCTATATAAAACCATTTCACGATTCCCCACATCCCTTGTACACGAGATGCAAGCAAATACTTAATCTTGGCAGAAAAAACAGCTCATGGTTTAGCAGCACATATCTATATCAGGGATCAATAGCTCATGAAAAATTAACTCTTTAAAGAAAGGAAGGAAGGAAAGTAGGAAAGAAGGAAAAAGGAAAACGAAATATAATAAAGGAAAAAACGGATATATGTTATGACACACCTAAACTTAGGTGTGTCTATTATAAATCAACGATTGAGATTAAACCGTGGGGATAGATGTGTATGGGGATATAGACCTCACTTTATGATAGTGAGTCTAGTAATTGTTGGGCTCTCATCTCAAGATGTATCTCTCCTTCATGTTTTAATTTCAATCATTGGATTTATGTAGACACACCTAAGCTTAGGTATGTCATGACATATATTCTCCAAACCCGTGTTTAAATACACTTGGTTTCTCTTCATATAATTTTAAAAGAAAGAAAATGTAGCTATTACATAGTGTAGAGAAAAGGAATTAACTCACTTTGCCCGTTCAAGGGCTTCGTTTCTCTTCATATCTGAAGCACCCCTCTGTGCCCTGATATTTTTAATCATCTCCAGCTTGGAAAGAGACAAAGGATCCTTATATGAAGGGGCGCTACGCTTCTTCTGTAAACCAGGCAATAGGATGTTCATGACCACTTCATTTTGAATGGGCTTAACCGATTCCTTGACCACCTTTTCCTTACGTTCACTCCTCGGACGTGGCTGGTTGCTTGGCTTCGTCCTCTTCTTCCTTTCCTCACCGGCTATTGTGGCACGAAACTTGGCCATTCCTGCACGAACCCTCTCACGAAACTCCTGGATATGGTGAAGAAAGAATTTGCAACTAGCATCATAATATCAGAGGATTAAAAGGATAATATGGAGGGGAAAAGGTAATAGAAGTAGTTCTCCCACCAGATGAGAAGTATGCTGCGACATTCTTCAATTTTGGTCAATAATCTATTGGTTTAACATATTATGATGATGGATATATTAAATCTAGCATACAAAGTAATGAGTTTCAAGGAAGAGCGCAGAAAATACATCAAAAGCACTGAAGGGTAAATAAGGAAAAGGACAATGCAATATATAACTAATTAAAGGTTATATTTATAAAGTATTCAAAGATGAGTCAAGGAAATGTTACAAAATAAACAGATAACATGTTATAGGAAATCCAGAATTTACGCAATGTCGATCCATGTTCCCAAGGTGGAAGTGTGACTAGGCAGCTCTAAAGACTGTCACTGCCCTCTTGATTTTGTTGTCAAGAGTATGTTATTATCATATTGTAATGTTTCTTTAACTTGTTTTTGACTAATATTGCTTAATATCGCCTTAGTATACCTAGATCAATAGTATGTCACACTCTCCTAATTCTTTTTCTCTCTCATGGCTTGGTATAGAAACACTGGTGGGTCATGACACCTGCCACCCATTGTTACAAAAGTACCCTTGATTCTCTATTCGAGGAAATAAAGAGTGGCAAAATACCCAAATCTATACTATGAAATCTTCAATTGCCCAATTTTCTCAAAAATAAAAAAATAAAATACACTAAAATAATTGCCCAATTATATTCTCTAAAACTTAGAATGAATGCTTTTCTCTTCTCAACGGAAGGTAAAAAATACTCTATACACTCCGTTTTATTCTTTTTTCTATGTCCCAATTTCACGAATATTTCTTTAATATAGCAATTAAAAATGAGACGATTTTAGTAAAAAAGCAAATAGAATACTTGGACTAAACGTCAAGTTGGTAATTTTTTTTACAACTCCCCCACCTGGCGCCCAAGTATCATATAGGCCCTCCCAAAAGAGGGTCTTGCTCGCTCCTGTCTCGATTACCACAGAAAAATTCAAAATAGAAAAGGTTTGAATGAGATCATGATGAAAATCCCATTTTTACTCCGATTAGTAATTTTCCCAGAAAGAAAGAAAATATTAGTAAAATTTCCTAATTTAAGATCAACCCAGAACATTCAATTCTCTTTTTCTTTCAGTGGATCTCAATTTGACTCTTCAAGATTGAGATCGAAATATCATATATTCGTGAAGGAGCACGATTGCGAAAAAGCTCACTATACGTCCTTTCAAATTCAGATTTATATCTCCTCTTTCTTGCTTACCTCGAGTTGACCACTTTCGAAAACAATTTGTGACATGATTGAATCTTTTGATTTGTCAAGAACGAATAGAAAGAGAGCACCAGTATAAAGATCTTCACAATCTCAATTATAAGAAAAATTATGAGTCTATGTAATCATAGACATACGAAATTTCTGTTTTAATCTTTTCCTCTTCTTCTCCCACTGAATCAAGCGTTTCTTTGCCATAATGGTTTAGTTCCGATCAAAAGCATACCAGTTACAATACCGATTATCCAAAGAGGAATCCTTCCATTAGTATTGACCATTTAACCCGTTTCCCTCCTTATTTCATCAAGTGGTCATGCTATAGACAAACAGTCATGGATTTAGTAAAATCAATAGTCGATTTGATCAAAAAATGCATTTCTAAGATTCTGTTCTTGTTTTCTTTCTATTTCTCGGTTTTATATTTTGAATTACTTCCTCCATCCCACATAAATTGCAACAAATTACTAAAAATGGATATCTCATATAAATTGCAACACTTTTATAATTGGTAAGTTTTGAGTGGTTAAAAATCCAAAAAACCGCTACTTTATATCACATTATTGCCTTTATCATTAATATTTCTCTCTCCACCCACTAACCACTCAAAAGGGTAAGAAAAACGCAATGTCAACACACTTACTAATTTTCATGCCAAGTCAAAGTTTCGAAATTTATTCGGGACGGAGGAAGTATAAAATAGTCCAATTTTATTCTCTAAAATTCAAAGTATCAATTCTATACCCAACTTCACTTGCTCAAATGATTTTTGACCCTCCTCCCTCATCTACACTTCTTTTATCAAGGATCTTTCGGCATCAAAATTGATCATTTAAATGCATATTTTCGTGCTTCAAAAGAAATACTAACGTGCTTCAAAAACACATACTTTTGTGCTTTAAATGCATTTTCATCATTGATTTTTTTTTTTTTTTTTAACTTGATAAGATATTAATGGTTCAGATTCATTTGAAGCACACAAGTAGGTGCTTTTGAAGCATAGAAGTCATCCCGTATATATGCATCG